>JARQOD010002720.1:0-74052 GCA_033576555.1 Oophaga sylvatica | reverse complement strand
CTATGAGCTATCTTTTGTAGCAGCCTGACTTATGTGTGAGCACAGGATTTTTAGCAAGTGAGATCTAGCTCAATGTCAATACATATATATGAATATACTGTAGCGATAGTAATGAACACATAGACAGATGGGAGAGTAAGACTTCACTATACCTTTGTATGTGGTTTGAGGACCTGTGATGAGGTCACTGCCACATGGCCAGTGTGCTCTGTGTTAGCTGAATGTCTGATATATATAAATGAGACTACTGCTGACCACAGGTGTGAGTGGCTGGAGGTGTGGAAACCTCCAGTGTGGGAGTTCTGAGGAGACCTCCAGTGTGTGTGCTAAAGAGAGTACTCAGTTAGAGTACCAGGACGTTATAGCTGTTTTTCTGTTACTTTGTGCCGAAGAAGGCTGTTTTGTTTTTCTGTTTGACAGCAAATTTATGAAGTCTTAATAAACTTGATTAAAGAACCAGGAAGAGTCGCCCTCCTGCTTACCTCCGGTCGCACACCAGCGAGACCACATCCCTACAATACATTGAATACGTGGAATACATATATATTTCCATGACAGTCCCCCCTTAGATACCACTTGCCCTAAAAACCTGCTCCTGTCCCAAAGCACTGCAACTCTTTTGTGCTGCCGATGGGCTGGCACATGCACCCCTCATTAATGCAGGCTTTTCGCAAATGGGCGGTCAGGAGATCTGTCCCTAACAGGGGTTCATGTGTTTGCAATCAGTCTCTTTATTCAACTGCATGTTCAGGAAAATGTGTGTATTCTTCATCAGGTAGGTCATCTGTCTGGTCAGTCAGAGCATCCACGATATCATTCATGGCTTAGGTGTCTCTTCTGGTACGGGAGCTTCCTTGCGATGCGATACGTGGATCCAAGCAGGCTTTCCCTCTAGTGACAGAGGTTGGTGTCATCTGGGGCTCTTGGACAGGACCATCAAATCTGGGATCGAGTGTTCTCATTTCCAACTTTTTGTCACCAACACCCAGTCTCCTGCCTTTCAAGGAGTGCGTACCGGACACTGAGTCTGGATCTGGCAGTGAAGAGAAAATCTCGAGAATGGACATTAGTTTTTGACCAATTCAATTACATAAGCAAACAAGATATCATTTCATTTTGCATATTCTGCTGCTGAGGGAAAAATGCACCTAACTTGGGATTAGACCCAAACAAAATTTTGTATGGTGACAGCTTTTCTGGTCTCTGGGAGTGTGCCTTACGCTAAACAGTGCAATTGGGAGTGTCTCATGCCATGGTTTGCGTGTCTCTTGGGCAACTTTCAGCATCCTATTCTTAAGTGTTCCGTTCAGTCTTTCTACCTTCCCGCTGCTCTGGGGGTGGTAAGGAGTGTGTAGGCCTAAATCTGACCCTACTGCTAACCAGATCTCTTGTGTCAGATTTGCTGTGAATGCGGGTCCCTGATCACTTTCTATCATTTCTGGAACTCCGTATTTGCACACTATTTTCCGAAAATAGCTTCTTTGCTAACTGACTGGGAACGCTTCTGTCCATCTTGAAAATACTTCTTTGACCACAATGGCGTTTTTGAATCCTTCACTTGGCGATATCTGGATGTGGTCTATCTGGATCCTCTGAGGCTGGTAGAGTGGTCTTGCCGGATGAGGTCAGGGGGACTTTCTTCTACACGTCCACGTTTTCTGTGTCCTTGGTAAAAAGTTCCTATGAGCTATCTTTTGTAGCAGCCTGACTTATGTGTGAGCACAGGATTTTTAGCAAGTGAGATCTATCTCAATGTAAATACATATATATGAATATACATTGAATACGTGGAATACATATATATTTCCATGACACCGTCTAGCAAAACGAGAATCCAATATCATCTCAACCACATACTCAAAATTGCCATCAACCAAAACAGGGTCGGGAGGCGCAGCCATAGGAACCAATGGTTCGACAAACCTCTTCAATAAGGACTTGTGGAACACGTTATGGATCTTAAATGTCCCTGGAAGAAGCAAATGGAAGGAAACCGGATTAATAATTTCCATGATCTTATAAGGTCCAATGAACCTTGGCTTAAATTTTGGAGATGCAACCTTCATAGGGATATTCCTTGAGGACAACCAAACCAAGTACCCCACTTTAAAACGAAGACCATCAGTCCTATGCCGGTTGGCAAACCGCTGGGCCTTCTCCTGAGAGAGAGACAACCTCTCCACCACCTGGTCCCAAATCTGCTGCATACGCTGCACAATAGAGTCAACCGCCAGACAGACAGAAGCCTCCGACTGTCCTGAAGAAAATCGAGGGTGAAACCCGGAATTGCAGAAAAATGGAGACATCAAGGTGGCAGAGCTAGCTCTATTATTAAGAGCAAACTCAGCCAAAGGCAAAAAAGAGACCAGTCATCTTGATCAGCTGACACAAAATATCTCAAATAAGTCTCCAAGGTCTGGTTTGTTCTCTCGGTTTGTCCATTGGTCTGAGGGTGAAATGCAGAGGAGAAAGACAACTGAACACCAAGTTTAGAACAAAATGTCCTCCAAAATCTGGAAACAAACTGGACTCCTCTGTCAGACACAATGTTCTCTGGAATGCCATGTAACCGAACCACATGCTGAAAGAACAAAGGCACCAACTCGGAGGAGGAAGGCAGTTTAGGTAATGGCACAAGATGTATCATCTTGGAAAACCTATCACAGATTACCCAGATAACGGTCATTCTCTGAGAGACAGGGAGGTCGGAAATAAAATCCATGGAAATATGGGTCCATGGCCTCTTGGGTACAGGTAATGGCATTAACAAACCACTAGAACGAGAGCAAGGCTTGGAACGAGAGCAAATCCCACAGGACTGCACAAAGTCCCTGATGTCACGAGACAAAGTGGGCCACCAAAAGGAGCGACTCACCAAGTCTCTGGTACCAAAAATCCCGGGATGACCAGCCAACGCGGAACAATGAATCTCAGACAACACACTCTTTTTCCACTGGTCTGGAACAAACAACTTCCCAACAGGGCAGCTCTCAGGTTTATCCTCCTGACACCCTTCCAGAGCCAGTCTCAAATTGGGCGAAATGGCGGTAAGAACCACACCCTCTTTCAAAATAACAGCAGAATCAGATAACTCAGGAGAATCTGCAAAGAAACTCCTCGAGAGGGCATCTGCCTTGACATTCTTAGTGCCAGGAAGAAAAGAAACCACAAAATTAAAACGTGTGAAAAACAAGGCCCACCTGGCCTGTCTAGGATTAAGTCGCTTGGCTGATTCGAGATAAACCAGGTTCTTATGGTCCGTGAGGACCACCACCTGATGTTTGACTCCTTCCAGCCAATGTCTCCACTTTTCAAATCCCACTTCATGGCCAATAACTCCCGATTACCCACATCATAATTACGTTCAGTTGGAGAAAATTTTCGAGAGAAAAAGGCACATGGGTTACTCTTAGAGGTCTCTGGAACCCTTTGGGACAAAACGGCACCTGACCCAATCTCAGAGGCATCAACCTCCACCTGAAACGGCAGAGAAACATCAGGCTGCCGTAGAACAGGAGCAGAAATGTATCTCTGCTTAAGTTCCTGAAACGCAGAAACTGCCTCAGGAGGCCAATTCACAACCCTTTTTGGTCAAATCAGTCAATGATTTAACAATACCAGAGAAATTACCAATAAATTTACGATAAAAATTGGCAAAACCCAAAAATCTCTGAAGAGCCTTCAATGAAGTAGGTTGAACCAATCACAGATGGCCTAAACCTTGACTGGGTCCATTTCAATAACAGATGGAGACAAAATGAATCCCAGAAATAAGATCTTCTGTACGCTAAAAAGACACTTTGATCCCTTCACATACAGTGCATTCTCTCTCAAAATCTGGAACATGGTCCGAATATGTTTCACATGAGAGTCCCAATCATTGGAAAAAATCAAGATATCATCCAAATAAACAATCAGAAATTTATCCGCAAAATCCCTGAAAATATCATTCATGAAGGATTGGAAGAAGGAAAGGGCATTAGTAAGCCCAAAAGGCATCACTAGGTACTCAAAATGCCCCTCTGGGGTATTAAACGCCGTTTTCCATTCATCCCCGTGCTTAATGCGAATAAGGTTATACGCCCCCCTGAGGTCAAGCTTGGCAAACCAACTAGCACTTTTCACTCTGGAAAATAGGTCAGAAATCAAAGGTAACGGATATTGATATTTAACAGTGATCTTATTCAGGAGACGATATTCAATACACGGCCTCAATGAACCATCCTTTTTGGCCACAAAGAAAAAAACCGTCGCCAAAGGGTGAAGAGGATGGTCTGATATGACCCTTCTCCA
Source organism: Oophaga sylvatica (assembly GCA_033576555.1). Classification (NCBI taxonomy): domain Eukaryota; kingdom Metazoa; phylum Chordata; class Amphibia; order Anura; family Dendrobatidae; genus Oophaga; species Oophaga sylvatica. Next base: position 69,759 of record JARQOD010002720.1, on the reverse strand, counting down.
ATGACACCTTGATATAAGATCGCATAGCATCGTGTTCAGGTACAGATAAATTAAAAAGGCGACCTTTAGGAAATTTACCACCAGGCACTAATTCAATAGCGCAATCATTACTCCTGTGAGGAGGCAAGGATGCAGATTTACTTTTACTAAACACATCAGAAAAATCAGTCAAAAAGTCAGGAACATCCTGAGACTGGGGAGAGGCAGAAAAAACGGGAGTGTCAGTATTAACACATTGGCAGCCCCAACTGGTCACAGACACAGATTTCCAATCCAAAACAGGATTATGAGACTGTAACCAAGGGAAACCTAGTACAATAATGTCATGCAGATTATACAGCACCAGAAATTTGCAGCTCTCCTGATGATCTGGTTCAACCCTCATTATCACCTAAGTAGAAAACTGGGGTTTATTCTCCGCCAAAGGGGTAGAATCAATGCCGAGTAGGGGAATAGACTTCCCAGGGGTATCATGGGAAACCCACAACGTTTGGCAAAGTCAAAATCAATCAGGTTAATAGCTGCTCCTGAATCAACAAAAGCCTGAGCAGAAAATGTGGACAGGGAGAAAATCAGGGTATCAGTCAACAGAAATTTAGTCTGAACACTACCCAAGACAACTGAGCGTGCAAAATGTCTTCCCCGCTTAGGGCAGACAGAAAAAGCATGGGAAGAGTCACCACAGTAGAATCATAACCCATTGCACTTACGAAACTCATGACGCTGAGCCCCTGAAGTCACTCCATCACACTGCATGGGCTCAGGAGCTGGCTCACAAGGCAACACCATCTCAAGCATACCTCTGCGCTCACGCAAACGTCTGTCAATTTGAATAGCCAAAGACATAGAATCATTGAGACCAGAGGGAACAGGGAATTCCACCATAACGTCCTTTACTTTTTCTGACAGAACCTTTCGAAAAAGGGCTGCCAAAGCATCATCATTCCATTTAGTCAGGACTGCCCACTTTTGAAATTTCTGACAGTACAACTCAGAGTCTTCAAGACCCTGATTTAATGCCAACAAGATCTTTTCAGCTTGATCAGTGACATTAGGTTCATCGTACAATAACCCCAGAGCCTGAAAAAATACATCAATATCATTCAAAACAGGATCCCCAGGTGTCAGGGAAAAAGCCCAATCCTGAGGGTCGTCGCGCAGCAGGGAGATGACAATTTGAACCTGCTGTGCCACGTTCCCTTAGGACTTAGGCTTTAAGGCACAAAACAACTTACAGTTATTTTTGAAATTCAGAAATTTAGATCAATCCCCCAAAACCAAATCTGGCATGGGGATCCTAGGTTCCACAACCGGCAACCCAGCAAGATAGGTAGCAATACTCCGAACCTCAGTGGCAAGCTGATCCACACGACCAGACAACTGTGCAAACTCCATTGAGAGAAAGCACCCAGAGAAAAGAGGGGAAAAAAAAATGCAACAGAGTTTGCTTATTACTATTTTCCCCTTCTGTGAGTACCATACAAATTTCAGTTTTTGGGCCGGTTATACTGTTATGTTTCGGTAACTGAGGAGAAATAACAAAAAAATAGCAAAAGCGGTAATACACCAGAGAGGCTGGAACCTATTGGATTGCAGTAACCTGAACTAACCACACAACTGGAAGTAGCCGTGGAGCGTTCCTACGGTGATCCTAGATGCCTCGTCACAGCCTGAGAGATAACTACACCTAAAGGCAGAAAGATGAAAGCTATCTGCCCCGGAGCAGATCCCCAAAGAAAATAGGAAGCCCCCAAACATGTAATGGCGGTAAGACAAGAAGAAAGCACGGACACAGACAGAAAATAGAATGAGCAAACGCTGAGGCCCAATCTGTCTAGACAGAAAAGTACAGGAAAGAATTCTGACTGCAATCCAAAAAAACCCTAACAAAAATACCAACACTTCTGATTGCCAAAAAACCTGAGATCACACAATCTCATCCACCTAAATCAGATCTCTGGTGTAACAAAATGCTATTCAGCAAATAAAAGTAACAAAGGAGCAAAGCAAAAGTGCAGACACAAACAGAGCACAATTGCAGTGCCAGACCCCCAAAAGGGGACAGGCTGCAGTCCACTGCAAGCAGCAAACCAGCAGAGAAAATCAAACAGAGGAAAAAAAACAGCAAACACTTATCTGAAGGAGAGCAGGAAACTAGCAGTGCTTCAAGCAAGACCAGAAGGAACAATTGATAACCGGCAAGGCTGCTGGGAACTCAGGCCACTTATATCCTACCATTCAGCGCCAGCTGAAGGCCATTCAGTAATCAGTGTCGTTACCCGCAGTGTCGCTGTCCTGATCGCTGCCTGAGCTGCCTGTTTGGCGGCTCACCAGCGTATATGTAGCGACACACCAGCAATCCTGACAAGTGTATATCGTTGTCGGGATAGCTAGTGTGTCACTATGTGTGACGGGGCCCTAACAGGGGCATGTCCATGGCTGTCCAGGGTGTCAGATAGCACAGATAGTGCATGGTGTGCTCCAGGGCTGCCACTAGGAATTTCGGGGCCCCATACTGGCAAAATTTATGGGGCCCCCCTTGAGACTCCGCCCAGGCTCCACCCTAGCTCCTCCTCCACCACATAAACCTTCCAAAATCCCTCTGCCCTTTCATGGAAAAACTTCACTTCTGCACCATGCCCTCACCAATGACACATTAACACCAATCATTCGATGAATATGCAGCATTTTGCTTGTTTAGTATAATACACCCCATAGTCCTCCATATATTATAATGTGCACCACAGTCCTCCATATTGTAAAGTGCACACCTTATAGTCCTCCATATAATATAATGTATCCATGGTCCTCCATATAGTATGACACACTCCTAATAGCCCTCCATATATTAAAATACACTCAGTCATTCATATAGTATAATACACTCCTCATAGTGCTCCATATAGTATAATGCACCGCCATAGTCATCCATGTAGTACAATTCACTTCCCATAGTATAATGCACCCCATAGCTCTTCATATGGTATAATGTATTCCCCATAGTCCTCGATACAGTATAATGCAGCCCACATATAGTATAATGCAGTCACCCTATAGAGCATAATGCAGCCTGTTGTGAATGGGTTTGAGATGAGTTCTGAGCAGAGGCTCCCTCTGGTGGTTACAAGCGGTACTAGTGAGGATTGTGAGGACTGGGAATCAGGTGTTACTGATTGGTCTTATGTAAGGGAGTCATTTTCCCATCAGGGTTGCCGGTGATCAATTGTTCTGGTCTGAATCCTTCTTTCCAGTTTCCCTTGTAGCCTGCTGTGTCGTGTCTGCATCTCCTGCTATCAGATAAGACAATTTCTTATTTTGTGTTTTTGCTATATTTTTGCATTTTTTACCTGCACTCCTCAGCTACCTTAACATAACAGTATCACCGGCCATAAAAATTGTATTGTACTCACAGAAGGGAAAAAATATTTTGAAGGAAGAAAAGTTGTCAGAGATATTTTTCTGTTTGTTGCATTTTTTTTTTTTTTTTTTTTTCCCTCTGTAATCTCCTGGGTTGCTGGGGAGGATCTTTTCTTTCCTCCCAATGGGGGAGTTTGCACAGTTTGTTCTGCTAAGCCGGTGTGGAATCAAGCTTGCCACTGAGGTTCAGAGTATTGCGCATATCTTGCTAGGTTGACCTGTTTGAGGACTAGATCCATGCCATTTTGTTTTTTGGGGATCGAGCTAATGTTCAGAATTCAAAAATAAGCTTGTAATTGTTTTGCCTTAAAATCTAAGTCCTCAGGAAACGCAGCGCAGCAGGTTCAAATTATCATCTCTCTCCTGCCTCGGGATCCTCGGATTGGGCTTTTTTCCCTGATACCTGGGATCCTGTTTTGATTATGTTAATTGAAATTTTTGCAGGTTTGGGGTTATTGTAACGATGAGCCTAATGGTCACTGATCAAGCTGAAAAAGCCTGTTGGCATTAATCATGGGCTGATGACGCTGTTATTCTGCTACAAGAATTCCGTAGGTGGGCAGTCCTGACCAAGTGTGAATGACGACGCTTTGGCGTCCCTTTTTCCGGAAGGCTTTCGTTGATTCTGGACAATTAAAGGATGTTATTGGTGGGATTCCCTGTCCCCTACGGTCTCAATGATTCTATGTCATTAGCGATTCAGAATTGACACGTTTGACGTAGCGGAAAGGTATGACGTTGGAGTGGTGGTTCTTGTGAACAGTTCTGACCATATCAGTGTGGGAGTGTGTCTGGTGCACAGCTCATGAGTTTTCGAAAGCGCATGGTTATGTTTCTACTGTGGTGATGCCTCTCTGCTTTTTCAGTCTGCCCTAAGCGGGGAAGCATTTTGCACGCTCAGTTGTCTTGGGTAGTGTTCAGACTAAGTTTTATTAACTGCACTCTGATATGCTCTCTGTCCCATTTTCTGCTCAGGCTTTCGTTGATTCTGGAGCAGCTATTAACCGATGGATATGATTTTGCTAAACGTTGTGGTTTCCTTGATACCCTACAAGGTCTATCCTTTACTGGGATCGATTCTACCCCTTTGGCTGAGAATAAACCCCAGTTTTCTACTCAGGTGATAATGAGGTTGAACCTGATCATCAGGAGAGCTGCAAATTTTTGGTTCTATATAATCTGCATGACATTATCGTGCTGGGTTTCCCTTGGTTACAGTCTCATAATCCTGTTTTGGATTGGAAATCTGTGTCTGTAACCAGTTGGGGCTGCCAATGTGTTAATACCAACACTCCTGTTTTTTCTGCCTCCCCCCAGGCTGAGGATGTTCCTGACTTTTTGTTTGATTTTTCTGATGTGTTTAGCGAAAGTAAATCTGCATCCTTACCTCCCCATAGGAGCTATGACTGCGCTATTGAATTAGTGCCAGGTAGTAAATTCCCTAAAGGTCGCCTTTTTAACTTGTCTGTACCTGAACATGACGCTATGCGGTCTTATATCAAGGAATCATTGGAGAAGGGTCATATCAGACCATCCTCTTCACCCTTAGGTGCCGGTTTTTTCTTTGTGGCCAAAAAAGATGGTTCATTAAAGCTGTGTATTGATTATCGTCTCTTGAACAATATTACTGTGAAATATCAATACCCGTTACCCTTGATTTCTGACCTGTTTTCCAGGGTGAAAAACGCTACTTGGTTTACCAAGCTTGACCTCAGTGGGGCGTATAACCTTATTCGCATTAAGCACGGGGATGAATGGAAGACGGCATTTAACACCCCTGAAGGGCATTTTGAGTACCTTGTGATGCCCTTTGGGCTCACTAATGCTCCTTCCGTCTTCCAGTCCTTCATGAATGACATTTTCAGGGATTTTGTGGACAAGTTTCTGATTGTTTATTTGGATGATATCTTGATTTTTTCTAATGACTGGGACTCTCATGTGAAACATGTTCGAACTGTATTCCAGATTTTGAGAGAGAATGCTCTGTATGTGAAGGGATCAAAGTGTCTTTTTGGCGTACAGAAGATCTCATTTCTGGGATTCATTTTGTCCCCATCTGTTATTGAAATGGACCCGGTCAAGGTTCAGGCCATCTGTGATTGGGTCCAACCTACTTCATTAAAGGCTCTTCAGAGATTTTTGGGTTTTGCCAATTTTTATCGTAAATTTATTGGTAATTTCTCGGTTATTGTTAAACCATTAACTGATTTGACCAGAAAGGGTTCTGATGTGGTGAATTGGCCTCCTGAGGCAGTCTCTGCGTTTCAGGAACTTAAGCAGAGATTCACTTCTGCTCCTGTTCTACGGCAGCCTGATGTTTCTCTGCCATTTCAGGTGGAGGTTGATGCCTCTGAAATTGGGGCAGGTGCCGTTTTGTCCCAAAAAGATCCAGAGACCTCTAAAAGTAACCCTTGTGCCTTTTTCTCTCGAAAATTTTCTCCTACTGAACGTAATTATGACGTGGGTAATCGGGAGTTATTGGCCATGAAGTGGGCTTTTGAAGAGTGGAGACATTGGCTGGAGGGAGCCAAACATCAGGTGGTGGTCCTTACGGACCATAAGAATCTGGTCTATCTGGAATCTGCCAAGCGACTCAATCCTAGACAGGCCAGGTGGGCCTTGTTTTTCACACGTTTTAATTTTGTGGTTTCCTTTCTTCCTGGCACTAAGAATGTTAAGGCGGATGCCTCTCGAGGACTTTCCTTGCGGACTCTCCTGAGCTATATGATCCCTCTGTTATTTTGAAGGAGGGTGTAGTTCTTTCCGCCATCTCGCCCAATTTGAGACTTGCTCTGGAGGGGTGTCAGGAGGATAGGCCCGAGCGCTGCCCTGTTGGAAAATTGTTTGTCCTGGACCAATGGAAAAAGAGTGTGATGTCTGAGATTCATTGTTCCGCATTGGCTGGGCATCCCGGAATTTTTGGTACCAGAGACTTGGTTAGTCGGTCCTTTTGGTGGCCTACCTTGTCTCGCGATGTCAGGGAATTTGTGCAGTCCTGCGGGACTTGCTCTCGCTCCAAGCCTTGCTCTCGCTCTAGTGGTTTGTTGATGCCATTGCCTGTGCCCAAGAGACCATGGACCCATATCTCTATGGATTTCATTTCCGATCTTCCTGTTTCTCAGAGAATGACCACCATCTGGGTAATTTGTGATAGGTTTTCCAAAATGATACATCTTGTGCCATTACCTAAGTTGCCTTCCTCCTCTGAATTGGTGCCGTTGTTCCTTCAGCACGTGGTTCGTTTACACGGCATTCCTGAGAACATTGTGTCTGACAGAGGAGTCCAGTTTGTTTCCAGATTTTGGAGGACTTTTTGTTCTAAACTGGGTGTTCAATTGTCTTTCTCCTCGGCATTTCATCCTCAGACCAATGGTCAAACTGAGAGAACAAACCAGACATTGGAGACTTATCTAAGATGCTTTGTGTCTGCTGATCAGGATGACTGGGTCTCTTTTTTGCCTTTGGCTGAGTTTGCTCTTAATAATAGGGCTAGCTCTGCCACTTTGATGTCTCCGTTTTTCTGTAATTCTGGGTTTCACCCTCGATTTTCTTCAGGACAGACGGAGGCTTCTGTCTGTCCAGGTGTTGACTCTGTTGTTGAGCGTATGCAGCAGATTTGGGACCAGGTAGTGGAGAGGTTGTCCCTCTCTCAGGAGAAGGCCCAGCGGTTTGCTAACCGGCATAGGACTGATGGTCCTCGGTTTAAAGTGGGGGACTTGGTCTGGTTGTCCTCAAAGAATATTCCTATGAGAGTAGCATCTCCTAAATTTAAGCCTAGGTTCATTGGACCTTATAAGATCATGGAGATTATTAATCCTGTTTCTTTTCGTTTGCTTCTTCCAGGGACATTTAAGATCCATAACGTGTTCCACAAGTCCTTGTTGAAGAGGTTTGTTGAGCCAGTGGTTCCTGCTGCTGTGCCTCCTGACCCTGTTTTGGTTGAGGGCAATCTGGAGTATGTGGTTGAGAAAATATTGGATTCTCGTTTTTCTAGACGAAGACTCCAGTATTTGGTTAAATGGAGAGGTTATGGTCAGGAAGACAATTCTTGGGTGTTTGCTTCGGACATCCATGCTAGGAGACTTATCCGTGCGTATCATAGAACTCATCCTGACCGACCTGGTTGCTCAAATGAGGGTTCGGTGACCCCTCCTCAAGGGGGGGTACTGTTGTGAATGGGTTTGAGATGAGTTCTGAGCAGAGGCTCCCTCTGGTGGTTACAAGCGGTACTAGTGAGGATTGTGAGGACTGGGAATCAGGTGTTACTGATTGGTCTTATGTAAGGGAGTCATTTTCCCATCAGGGTTGCCGGTGATCAATTGTTCTGGTCTGAATCCTTCTTTCCAGTTTCCCTTGTAGCCTGCTGTGTCGTGTCTGCATCTCCTGCTATCAGATAAGACAATTTCTTATTTTGTGTTTTTGCTATATTTTTGCATTTTTTACCTGCACTCCTCAGCTACCTTAACATAACAGCAGCCACCCCATAGAGCATAATGCAGCCACCCCACAGAGCATAATGCAACCACCCCAGAGTATAATGCAACCACCCCAGCGTATAATGCAACCACCCCACAGAGTATAATGCAACCACCCCACAGAGTATAATGTAAACCCCCATAGAATATAATTGAGCCCCCTTATATAGTATAATGTAGCCCCTCCATAAAATACAATGTAGCCCTCATATAGTATAATGCAGCCCCCATAGAATATAATGTAGTTCCCTCATAAAAGTATAATGAAGCCCCCATACAATATAATCTAGCCCCCATAGAATACAATGTATCCACCTCATACAGTATAATGTAGCCCCCTCATAAGTGTATGATGCAATCACCCCTCATAGAATATAATAAATATAATACAGCCCCTCATAGAATATAATGTATCCCCGAATACAATATCATATAGCCCGCCTCCCCAAAGGAATATAACGTAGCCCCCCATAGTATATAACACAGTCACCCTATAAAATATAATATATCTCCCAATAGTATATAACACAGCCAACATAGTATATAGCACGGCCCACATAGTATATAGCGTGGCCCACATAGTATACAACAGGACCCACATAGTATACAGCACGGCCCACATAGTATATAGCAGGGCCCACATAGTGTACAGCGTGGCCCACATAGTATATAGTAGCAGGGCCCACATTGTACAGCAGAGCCCACATGGTATACGGCAAGGCCCACATAGTATATAGTAGCAGGGCCCACATGGTACAGCAGGGCCCACATAGTATACGGCAGGGCCCACATAGTATACAGCAGGGACCACATTGTACGGCAGGGCCCGCATAGTATATGGCAGGGCCCACATTGTACGGCAGGGCACACATAGTATACGGCAGGGCCCACATTGTACAGCAGGGCCCACATTGTACAGCAGGGCCCACATAGTATACGGCAGGGCCCACATTGTACAGCAGGGCCCACATAGTATACGGCAGGGCCCACATTGTACAGCAGGGCCCACATAGTATACGGCAAGGCCCACATTGTACAGCAGGGCCCACATAGTATACGGCAGAGGCCCACATTGTACAGCAGGGCCCACATAGTATACGGCAGTGCCCACATAGTATATAGTAGCAGGGCCCACATTGTACAGCAGGGCCCACATAGTATACGGCAGTGCCCACATAGTATATAGTAGCAGGGCACACATTGTACAGCAGGGCCCACATTGTAATGTATGTAGTACAGTTCATATAGCGTCTTGTGCTTGGGTGCGAAGAAAACACAGGAGTCACAGGTTTGATATAGAAAAGTCCTGTATTACTTCATACAAGTTGGCAGAAATAGTCACACAGTTTGCAGACACAGAAACAGGAGACACAGCAGGCCAGAGTAATCCAAGCTCAGCAATCACTCTCCAATACAGATTCAGGATCTTCTTCTCTGTTACCGTAAGTCCATGCAAACGTGGGTCTTTCAAAGAGCAGGGTTCAGAGTCCACAAGTGCTTCAGAGTTCCTCAGTAGGAATAGCTGGAGTACAAGGTCCAAGGCTTACAGGAGTCAAGTCACAGGTTCACTGCAGGCTAGATTCTGAAGCACTGATTGCTCAGCTGTGGCTGCTTAAGAAGCAAAGGAGAGAATCAGGGCGGGAACATGCAAGCTGGAAACTCCATTTTGACTGAGGGCAAGATAGCTGCAGCAAGACAGAAAGTAAAATGGCTGACGAACAAACTGAGTTTCAGGAATATATACATAGAACCTTACATTACTCCCCCCTTAAGGACAACCTCCGGATGACCTCAGACCAGGCTTGTGTGGGTACCTCTGATGAAACTGACGGAGCAAGCGAGGAGCATTAACGTTATTGACCGGTTCCCATGAGTTGTCCTCCACTGGGAAGCCCTGCCATTTAATCAGATATTGTAACTGATTTCTATACAACCTGGAATCTAAAATCCTTTCCACCACAAATTCTTCCTGACCATCGACTAGCACTGGGTCAGGGCAAGGAGAGGAACGTCCAGGAAACGTATTGGGTGTCGCAGCCTTTAGTAGGGATACATGAAAGACAGGGTGGATTCTCATAGTTCTGGGCAGTTGAAGACGACAAGCAACGGCACTTATAATTTTACTGATTTTATAGGGTCCAATGTACTTATGTCCCAACTTAGACGATGGAATCCTTAACTTAAGATTTCTGGTTGACAGCCAGACCAAGTCTCCTACCTTGAAAGCTGGTGCAGGTTTACGAAATTTATCTGCTGCTTTCTTGTACCTTTCTTGAGCCGATTCCAGATTTTCCTTTAGAAGATCCATATTCTTCTGTAAAGACGTGATTCTTTCAGCCACTGCTGGTAAAGGCGTTTCTATGGGAAATCGTGGTAGAATGTTAGGATGATAACCTAAATTGGAGAAAAAAGGAGACTGCTTAGTGGAGGCGCTCTGAGAGTTGTTATAAGAGAACTCAGCCAATGGAAGTAGATCCACCCAATCATCCTGTAGGTGGCAGATAAAGCAGCGAAGATACTGCTCCAGGGTCTGATTGGTTCGTTCGGTCTGTCCATTAGTCTGGGGATGAAAAGCAGAAGAAAGGTTTACTTTAATGTCCAATGCTGCACAGAAATTTTGCCAAAACCTAGAAGTGAATTGCACCCCTCGATCCGAAATAACCTCATCCGGTACTCCATGTAAGCGAAACACATCTTTGATCATCAAATCTGATGTCTGTTTTGCAGTGGGTAAGCCGACACAAGGGATAAAATGAGCTGCCTTTGTTAGACGGTCAACCACCACTAGAATGGTGTTCTTCCCCTGAGAGGTTGGTAACTCCACAATGAAGTCCATAGAAATGGATCCCCACGGGCGGGACGGGGTGGGAAGAGGCTGTAACAGACCAGTTGGTGAGGAGCGAGGTGTTTTGCATCTTGCACAGACCTCACATGAAGTGACATAATTCAAAACATCCTTCCTGCAAGTGGGCCACCAAAAGAAACGAGAAAGAAATTCCTGTGTCTTTAGAATTCCTCTATGCCCAGCTATCTTGGAATCGTGAATGAGTTGCAATACTCTTAATCTGACTGTTTCAGGAATATACAGACGTTGTCCCTGAATCCACACACCATTCTTAAAGACAAGACTTACGTCCCTTGGGGGTTGTGCCAAAAAGGAATCCGCATGGTATGCTTCCTTGATGTCCTTAAGTAGGTCTTGATTATGAATTACTCCTAGGAATCTAGAGTCAGGAAGAATAGTCTTAGGAGGAGTAATTGGACGTGTCTCTGCTGAGTAAATCCTAGAGAGTGCATCAGCCTTTCCATTGCGTGATCCTGGTCTATAAGAGATGATAAAATTAAATTGGTTTAAGAAAAGATTCCAGCGAGCCTGGCGAGGAGTCAGGCACTTAGCCGACCTGATAAACTCAAGGTTACGATGATCTGTCAGGACGACTATTTGCTGTGCAGCTCCCTGAAGAAGGTGTCTCCATTATTTGAAGGCGGCAATAATGGCCAACAACTCTCTATTGCCCACATCGTAGTTCCTCTCAGCCGAAGACAACTGCTGGGAAAAGAAGGCACAGGGATGCAAGACATTCTTCTCACCTGTTCTCTGAGAGAGTATAGCTCCAACGGCACAGTCTGAAGCATCCACCTCTATTATGAAGGCAAGCTCGGGGTTGGGATGTACTAGGATAGGTGCAGTGGTAAATTTATCTTTTAGACGGGAAAATGCTTCCTGGGCTTGGGGAGTCCAGGAAAACCTAGACTCTTTCCGGGTAAGTTGAGTGATAGGTGACACTACCTCAGAGAAATTTCTAATGAAACGTCTATAGAAGTTGGCAAACCCGATGAAGCGCTGTACCTCCTTCACATTTCTAGGACTTGGCCAATCCTTGATGGCTTGGGTTTTGCTTCCATCCATACTAATTCCTTGTGTAGACAGTACATACCCCAGAAATTGAATTTCGGTCCTATGGAATTCACACTTTTCAAGTTTGATGTAAAGATGATTTTGTCTTAGACGTTCCAAGACCATTCTCACATGTCCATGATGTTCCTCTGTGGAGTTAGAAAAAATTAGAATATCATCCAAATAAATTACCACGAATGTATCTAGGAGATCCCTGAAGATGTCATTCACCAAGTGTTGGAAAGTGGCTGGGGCGGTACTCAGACCAAAAGGCATAACTAGATATTCAAAGTGTCCATAGCGTGACCTGAATGCAGTCTTCCATTCATCCCCAGGTCTAATACGGACTAAGTTATAGGCCCCACGAAGATCTAGTTTAGAAAAAATTTTGGCATGTCGCACTCTCTCCAATAACTCAGGGATTAAAGGCAATGGATAACGGTTTCTAATAGTAACCTTATTGAGTTCCCTATAGTCTACGCATGGTCTCAGAGATCCATCTTTCTTCTTTACAAAGAAGATGGGTGCACCTGCAGGAGATGAAGAGGGGCGTATGAAGCCCTTGGCTAGATTTTCATCTATGTAATCCTTTAAAGCCTCTAGCTCGGGCCCCGCCAGGGGGTAGATCTTACCAAAAGGTATCTCTGCTCCAGGCAATAATTCAATTGGACAATCATATGGACGGTGAGGAGGAAGCTGGTCAGCGTTCTTCTTGTCACATAAATCCACATAGTCCTGGTATACAGCTGGTAATTCAGGGACAGACATGATTCCTTTAGGAACAGAGCAAGCTGAAACTTTTGGACTCATCTGTTTCTCTGGAAAGTGTAATTCCTTGGTCTCCCAGTTAATGGTAGGATTCTGAGCCTGCAGCCATGGTAGCCCTAGGATAATGGGAAAGTGGGGAGAAGAGATAAGCATAAAGGACAGTTTCTCTTGATGATCTTTACCCATAAGAACCCTCAAAGGCTCTGTTTCCTGATCCACTGGTCCAGAGGTCAGCAGGGAGCCATCCACAGTTTCCATCTGTACTGGAGTAGCCTTCTTCACTGAACGTATTCCCTGTTTCAAAGCAAAGGAGACATCCATAAAATTTCCACTTGCCCCTGAGTCGATCATAGCAGAGCTAGACACCCAAGCTGAGTCAACCCAGAGTTTGATGGAAAGAAAGCAATGAGAATTGTTTTTCTTACAACTCAGCTGGGATACCGCTGAAGAAACTTGAAAAATGGCAGCGTTTACACAGTCAACGTCCTCAGAGGTAACGGAGTTTAAGTCCGAGAAATCAAGATCTGTTGCTGCAGATCTCTCTGGAGCCTGAGGCTCGGACCTGACAGATCCCCTCTCGCAACACTCACAATGAATGAGTGCTGCAGTAGTCTTACGAGAACGGCTGGGGCAGTTTATAATGAAGTGCCCTGACTTACCACAATAGAAACATAGATTCTCCTTAAAACGATGTTCCTTGCGTGCATCACTAACCCGTCGTTGTAAAGAGTCTACCTGCATGGGTTCAGGTTCAGGTTCCCGTGTAATCCTACTCAAAAGTTCCTTAGCTGGAGAGGAAGGTAGGAAAAGGTTAGTACGATTGCTTTCGAACCATCTCTCTTGCCTGCGTTCAGTCAGACGAGTATCAATACGGATGCAGTAGTTAATAAAGTCACCTAACGCAGTGGGAGGGTCGGCACGAGCAAGTTCATCCTTAATCAGTGGAGATAACCCCTTTCGAAAAATAGATTTTTTGGCGGAACTGTCCCAGGTGGTATCAAGGGCCCATCTCCTGAAATCCAAGGCATATTCAGCTACCGAGTGCTTACCTTGGCGCAAAGCTAACATGGCTGCTTCAGCTGTTGCACCTCGATTGGGGTCATCAAACACCTGCCCCATGGCTGAAATAAAATCATCAAGGTGATTCAAACAATCATCCTCAGTCTCAATCAGAGGGTTTGCCCACATTAAAGCCTTGTTGGTAAGCAACATAATTATAGTAAGCACCTTAGATCGTTCAGTGGGAAATTGTGAAGCATGTGCAGAAAAAAAAAGATTGCATTGATTAATAAATCCCCTGAATTTCTCACGTTCACCGCCAAAACGAAAAGGGGGCAACTTGGGAATCCCAGCACTCGGGGCTACGGCAGGAGCCTGGACTCGCCCCTCTAGAACCTCAATCCTGGCTCGCAAATCCTGGGTAGTCTGTCCAACCACTTGCAAATTGTGATTATTGAGGTCCTGTAGATTTGTAAAACGGGTCTTTATATTCTGCAAATCTGCAAGGATATTATCAGTCACTCCGCAAAGTTCCTTTATGCGGGCCTCCATTTTCCAGATCTTTTAAGACAGGATTACTGGAAGAAGAGGAGAGAAAAAAAAAACAATAGTGTTCACCTGTGGCAACACTGCAGAGAGAAAAAAAAATTAAGGGAACTGCTCACCTGGAATGGTTGTGAGAAGTCACAACCACTATCATCACAGAAAGTTTCAACCAGACATCTGATATCCAGAGTTACAGCAGACAAAAAAGAGAAAAGAAAGGAAAAAAAAAAAAAAAAAACAATAGTGTTTACCTGTGGTAACACTGCAAAAAGAAAAAAAACTTAAGGGAATTGCTCACCTGGAATGGTTGTGAGAAGTCACAACCACTGTCATCACAGAAAGTACAACCGGACGTCTGATATCCCCAGTACAGCAGACACAGCCTTCCAGACCCAGCAGACACTAACGTTTGGCTTCAGAATCTTGTAATGTATGTAGTACAGTTCATACAGCGTCTTGTGCTTGGGTGCGAAGAAAACACAGGAGTCACAGGTTTGATATAGAAAAGTCCTGTATTACTTCATACAAGTTGGCAGAAATAGTCACACAGTTTGCAGACACAGAAACAGAGGACACAGCAGGCCAGAGTAATCCAAGCTCAGCAATCACTCTCCAATACAGATTCAGGATCTTCTTCTCTGTTACCGTAAGTCCATGCAAACGTGGGTCTTTCAAAGAGCAGGGTTCAGAGTCCACAAGTGCTTCAGAGTTCCTCAGTAGGAATAGCTGGAGTACAAGGTCCAAGGCTTACAGGAGTCAAGTCACAGGTTCACTGCAGGCTAGATTCTGAAGCACTGATTGCTCAGCTGTGGCTGCTTAAGAAGCAAAGGAGAGAATCAGGGCGGGAACATGCAAGCTGGAAACTCCATTTTGACTGAGGGCAAGATAGCTGCAGCAAGACAGAAAGTAAAATGGCTGACGAACAAACTGAGTTTCAGGAATATATACATAGAACCTTACACACATAGTATACAGCAGGGCCCACATAGTATACAGCAGGGCCCACATAGTATACGGCAGGGCCCACATTGTACAGCAGGGCCCACATAGTATACGGCAGTGCCCACATAGTATATAGTAGCAGGGCACACATTGTACAGCAGGGCCCACATAGTATACAGCAGGGCCCACATAGTATATAGTAGCAGGGCCCACATAGTATACGGCAGGGCCCACATTGTACAGCTGGGCCCACATAGTATACGGCAGGGCCCACATTGTACGGCATGGCCCACATAGTATACGGCAGGGCCCACATTGTACAGCAGGGCCCACATTGTACAGCAGGGCCCACATAGTATACGGCAGGGCCCACATTGTACAGCAGGGCCCACATAGTATACGGCAGGGCCCACATAGTATACGGCAGGGCCCACATTGTACGGCAGGGCCCACATAGTATACGGCAGGGCCCACATTGTACAGCAGGGCCCACATTGTACAGCAGGGCCCACATAGTATACGGCAGGGCCCACATAGTATACGGCAGGGCCCACATTGTACGGCAGGGCCCACATAGTATACGGCAGGGCCCACATTGTACAGCAGGGCCCACATTGTACAGCAGGGCCCACATTGTACAGCAGGGCCCACATAGTATACGGCAGGGCCCACATTGTACAGCAGGGCCCACATAGTATACGGCAGGGCCCACATTGTACAGCAGGGTCCACATAGAATACGGCAGGGCCCACATTGTACAGCAGGGTCCACAAAGTATACGGCAGGGCCCACATTGTCCAGCAGGGCCACATTGTACAGCAGGGAACACATAGTATACGGCAGGGCCCACATTGTCCAGCAGGGCCCACATAGTATACAGCAGGGCCCACATTGTCCAGCAGGGCCCACATAGTATACGGCAGGGCCCACATTGTCCAGCAGGGCCCACATAGTATACGGCAGGGCCCACATTGTCCAGCAGGGCCCACATAGTATATGGCAGGGCCCACATTGTCCAGCAGGGCCCACATAGTATATGGCAGGGCCCACATTGTCCAGCAGGGCCCACATAGTGTACAGCAGGGCCCACATTGTCCAGCCTTCATCTCTCCTCCACCCACCCACAGTTCAGTAAAGCACTGACAGCTTTAGAAAAAAAAAAAAAAAAAAGACTCCTCACCTCATCCTCGTGCCAGCGCTGCTCCCAGCTCCTGTCTCCTGCTCTGCCCAGCACACAGTGAGCGCGCTGTGTCAGAGGCAGAGCAGGGAATGATGGGAGAGGGAGCGTCAGCTGACGCTCTCTCCTCCATCATCGCTTTGAACTGTACCGGCGGACGCCGGTATAGTTCAAAGCAGTGGCGGGGGGAGTCGGCGCTGGGGGGGCCACACAGGGGCCCCCATAGCGGCTGCGTGATGTGCCGCTAGCTGGGGGCCCCTTGGGGAGCAGGGGGAGCCTCAAAATGTTGGGGGCCCCCGGGCCCGAGCGCAGACCTGCGTGCTCGGTCGGCGGGCCCCCCTAATCACCGGGCCCCATACAGCAGTATGGGTTCTCATGCCCTGATGGCGGCCCTGGTGTGCTCTATTCCTGATACCCTGGACACCCATGGACATGTCCCTTTTGGGACATCAACCAACTTTTTTCAGTTAAGCAGCTTCCTTACACTATCATCACAGCTGGTCTTAGAAAGGTTTGAGAAAGATCCAGGCTGGGTGGAAATGTCACCTAAACCTAAGCTATCTTATATGCATCATCAACTACTTTATCTTAACTGTGGTGAATGACTATTTAAGCAATAAAAACTGACACTTTTTTGCAAAGACTTTGGTGAGTGCGGAGGATTACCGTACTTCCTCCTTCTAATCTGGCATCCCTTCCAGAGTGCATACTCTTTACCAGTGTAGGAGACCCACTCCTTAGTAATAGGAAAAAAATATTTTCTGAGACATTTTTGGAAACCAAACTAGCTGGTGGGTTCTATTCAGAGGCATAGCTAGGGGTTCAGCTCAGGGGGGGCAAACATCTGAGTGGGCCCCTAACAGTAGGACATATCATTGGAGCAACCTGCGTAACCGTACATGGGCGTAAGAGGTAAGGGGGCCCATATATTCCTCCAAAGAAGGTGCAATTTTGCATTTTTAGGAGCTCTTGGGCTGCAAAGAGCCCATATATTGTTCTTGCACAGGGGCCCTTTCTGTCTGTGTCTCCTTGTGGCCCCTAACCAGGTAATCATGATTATAGCTATGGGGGTTTAGGGTAACCTCAAGACAAGAGATGAACGCACTGTCATTGAAGATAAATCTCCATACAAACACCAGCACTGATATTACCGCCTTATGGTGACATATAGTGGTAGATACCAGTCCTACAGAACATATAAGAGATTACAGTACAGTTATAGATGGTGACTTACAGAGGACGTCCTTTCAGGTGGAGTCATTCACTTTTCCATCTGGCCCTGACCGACATGTCGACTTCTCCAGCCAGGGCTCATCTGCACAGATTACAACAAAGACACATCTGACTTCTCACATTTCCAGCACCGTTCACATGTAGAATCATAATCCTCATGTCCAACCCCCTGCTCAATGCAGGATTCACTAAACCGATGTCTGTCCAGCCTATGTGTGAAGACTTCCATTGAAGGAGAATTCACTACCTCTCGTGGAAGCCTGCTCCACTCATTGATCACCCTAACTGTCAAAAAGTTTTTTTCTATTATCTAATCTGTATCTTCTCCCTTTCAGTTTCATCCCATTGCTTCTTGTGTTTCCACAATGAATTCCCAACCTGCACCAACTCCTCATCCTGCTGATAACTCAATGCTGAGCCGCTGCTGCCGTATGTGTTCCTATTACTGCACCTGATACCCCAATACTGAGCCGCTGCTGTCGTATGTGACCCTATTACTGCACCTGCTGTGTGGTACAAAAACAGAGCTCCTCCTAGTGCCCCACATAATAATGCCCCCACTGTGCACCTTAGGCCGTAATAATGTCTCTTTTGTGCTCTCTAGATGGTAAAATTGCCAATATTAATTTCCTGTGCATGTGCCCTCCACATTTTGTCCCTAGAAAGTAATAATACTCTATGTGCAACTTTGATGGTCACAATACTGAGAGTCCCTATAACAATAACGATTAACTGCCCACTTAACATTTAATTATGTCCCTTACATTCCCCATGTACAACTCCCCTATATACAGTATGGTGGGCCACAGCTCTCCTCTACACCATATGATGATCCCACAGCTCCAGCTCCCTCATACACAGTATGATGATCCCACAGCTCCCCTATACACTGTATGATGATCCCACAGCTCCCTCATACATACTATGATGCACCCACAGCTCCCCTATACACCGTTTGATGATCCCACAGCTCCCCTATACACCGTATGATGATCCCACAGCTCCCTCATACACTGTATGATGATTCCACAGTTCTCTCATACACTGTATGATGATCCCACAGCTCCCCTATACACCGTATGATGATCCCACAGCTCCCCTATACACTGTATGATGATCCCACTGCTCCCCTATACACCGTATGATGAACCCACAGCTCCCCCTATACACAGTATGGTGATCTCACAGCTCCCCTATACACAGTATGATGATCCCACAGCTCCCCTATACACACTATGATGCTCCCACAGCTCCCCTATACACTGTATGATGATCCCACAGCTCCCCTATACACAGTATGGTAGTCACACAGCTCCCTTATATACAGTATGATGGGCCCGCAGCTCCTGTACATACATTATAATGTCCCCCAGAGTTCCCCTATATATAAAATGATATCCCCACTGCTCCTCCAATAGAGTATAATCGTTAATAGTGTTCTGACACTGTGCGGCGCCTGCACTGAGAGCCCCTCTGCCAGGAGGAAATTAACTTTATTCCTCCCGGCAGCCTTGCTCTTCCAGTCATAGGGGCTGCGCTGGCACGGTTTCAGTAACCGCTCTGTGTATAGAAAGTGGCGGCTGTAAGAGAACCACGGCACTGACTGACAGCCGGCTCAGCACCGTCTCCCACCCAGTAACTACCCTACTGGTGCCCCTATAAATAATAATGCTTCTTAAGTCCCCACATAATAATTAACTGAGTCCCCCTATGTACAGTAATAATGTCCCCAGCATCGCTGATGTGAGCAGGGGGTCTTGTGGGACTCTTTCGGCTTCTTCCAATTATCTTCTATTGAGAAAAGTCAAACTTATCTAGTCGACATGTGCAAATAGCAAACGTGGTCACATGACCGCCTGATCGCACCAGTGGTCTTGGGGTCTCATGACAGCAGGTTCACCATATCATGATTTGGCCGTCTGTAGTCTCAGAGTGACTGCAGACAATTATCCTGAACCTTTAATAACTTTATAATAATAAATGAATTATGAAATCATTAAATAGAATGCAGCTCGTGGTTTCATTTGTTAAGGGGCCGACAGACGGACATATTTCTCATGCGAGGATCGATCGCCATCCTCTGACTGACAGTTGGCTCTCCTGACCTGAGTGTAACAGCTGCATAGTAATCCATCACACTGTCACACTCATGTCAGGAGCGGCAGCGGGCAGTCCGAGGATTGCGAAGTGATCCTCGCATGAGTTATACGGCCGTCTGCCTGCACCCTTATGCTAAGGCCGGGGTCACACTTGCGAGAAACTCGCACCTCAACACCCGGCACTCGGGAGCAGAGTGTGCGGCTGCATATATTTCTATGTATTTCTATGCAGCTGCACATGCCGGTCCAAGTGCCGGCGGCAGCTCTGAGTGTTGATGCGTGAGTTTCTCGCATCACACTCGCAAGTGTGAAGCCGGCCTTATACTTATCCTGGTTATACTAATACTTAGATATTAACCCTATCCTCTCACATTAACCCTCCAGTGCCCTGTCTCCTCTCTCCCATAATACCCCCGTCCTCTCACATTCACTCCCCAGTGCCCTAGCCCCCACAATACCACATCCTCTTACATTAACCCCCCAGTGTTCTAGCCCCCACAATACCCCATCCTCTCACATTAAGCCCCCAGTGCCCTAGCCCCCACAATACCCCCATCCTCTCACATTAACCCTCCAGTGCCCTGTCCCCTCTCTCCCATAATACCCCCATCCTCTTACATCCACCCCCAGTGCCCTAGCCACCACAATACCCCTGACCTCTCACATACACCCCAAGTATCCTGTCTCCTCTCCCCTTAATACCCCTCATCCTCTTACATTCACCCCCAGTGTCCTAGCCCCCACAATACCTCCATCCTTACACATTAACCCCCCACTGCCCTTGCCCCAACAACACCCCCATCCTCTCACATTCACCCCAGTGCTGTCTCCTCTCCCCATAATACCCCCCATCATCTCACATTCACGCCCCCAAGTGCCCTAGCCCCCACAATACCATACCTCCCAACTTTCCCAGATTGAGCGGGACAGTCCCAATTTAGACCCTCCCACCCGCTGTCCCGGCCGGGATGGTATATGTCCCGCAGTGAGATAAGCTGCCACACCCCCCATGCACCCGCTCCTCGCCCTCCCTGTCTCTACAGCTCAGCCTCTCACAGCAGAGCAATGACGCTGCTTTGCTGTACTCTTCTGTACCCACAGGCCACAGGACCTGTGATGAGATCACAGGAGGAGAGGAGTCAGGGGTCACATGATCAGGGTCCTCGGACTCTGTGTGCTGTTGTCATACTGCTGGATGAGGTGAAGTTTATATGTGTGGGGTCAGGAGGGGTTTACAGTGTGGATGTTGCAGTGCTGTGTGTATGAGGTGTACGGAGCCAAGCCGTGTGTAGGAGGTGTACGAAGCGGAGCCGTGTGTGTACGAGGTGTATGAAGCGGAGCCGTGTGTGTACGAGGTGTACGGAGCGAAGCCGTGAGTGTACAAGGTGGATGTAGCAGTGCTGTAGGGTGTACGAGGTGTATGGAGCGGAGCCTTGTGTGTACGAGTTGGATGTATCAGAGCCGTGTGTGTACGAGGTGTACGGAGCGGAGCCGTGTGTGTACGAGGTTACGGAGCGGAGCCTTTCGTGTATGAGTTGGCTGTAGCAGAGCCGTGTGTGTACGAGTTGGATGTAGCGGAGCCGTGTGTGTACGAGTTGGATGTAGCGGAGCCGTGTGTGTACGAGTTGGATGGAGCGGAGCCGTGTGTCTGTACGAGGTGCACGGATCTGAGCCACGCGTGTACGAGGTTTATGGAGTGGAGCCATGTGTACAAGGTGGATGTAGCAGTGCTGTGTGTGTACGAAATGGAGCCCTGTATGTATGAAGTGTACGGAGCTGAGCCGTGGCCAGGGCTCAATGCTTGAGCTGTGTGTGTACAGAGTAGAGCCGTGTGTGTACGGAGTGGAGCCTTGTGTGTATGTAGCGGAGCCGCGTGTGTGCAAGGTATACGGAGCAGAACCGCGTGTGTACGAGGTGTATGCTGCAAAGCCCCATGTGTACAAGGTTTAAGGAGTGGAGTCGTGTGTGTACAAGGTGTACAAAGCGTGGCTGCATGTGTACAAGGTGTACGGAGTGGAGCCATGTGTATACTGAGTGGAGCCTTGTGTGTGCGAGGTGGACGGAGCAGAGTCGTGTGTGTATGAGGCATACAAAGTGGAAACGTGTGTGTATGAGGTGTGCAGAGCCATGCGTGTACGAGGTGTATGGTGGGGAACATTCATACCTCCCAACCGTCCTGAATTCAGCGGGACACTCCCGATTTTGAGAGTCTGCCCCACTGTCCCAGCCGGGAGCTTTTCCCGTGGACACAGGAGTACATGCCAGAGCCCGGAGGAGCACGTTAAAACTCGCTCGTGATGTTCCACCAGAAGTGACGTGCTGGAAGATGACCGGAAATGAGGTAATTTCGGGAGGAGATTGTGACAGAACCATGAGGCACTTCAGGGAATGCTTCAGATCCTTCACCATATCCTCCTTCGACAGCGCGGACAGCGGGATCACCTTGGAATCGGGGATGTCGGCCATGTGAGCGGATCATGATATGTCCTGCATCGGGAGGCTCAGGTGGGCACTACAATGGGAGCCGGGCTGCTATAGTATCTTTATAAAATCTTTCTTTCTCTCTCTGTTTCTTTCTCTCTCTCTCTGTTCTTTATTTCTTTCTCTCTGTTCTTTCCCGTCTTTCTCTCTGTTCTTTTCTTTCTTTCTCTCTGTTCTTTCTTTCCCCTCTTTCTTTCTATCTCTCTGTTCTTTCTTTCTTTCTTTCTCTCTCTCTGTTCTTTCTTTCCCCTCTTTCTTTCTTCTTTCTTTCTTTCTCTCTCTCTGTTCTTTCTTTCCCCTTTCTTTCTCTTTCTCTCTGTTCTTTCTTTCTTTCTTTCTTTCTCTTTCTTTCCCCTCTTTCTTTCGCTTTCTGTTCTTTCTTTCTTTCCCATCTTTCTTTCTTTCTTTATTTCCCATCTTTCTTTCTCTGTTCTTTTTCTTTCTTTCTCTCTGTTCTTTCTTTCTCCTATTTCTTTCTTTCTTTCTTTCTTTCTTTCTTTCTTTCTTTCTTTCTTTCTTCTTTTCTCTCTCTTTCTGTTCTTTCTCTCTCTCTTTCTTTCTTTCCATCTTTCTTTTTTCTTTCTTTCTTCTTTCTTTCTTTCTTCTTTCTTTCTTTCTTTCTTTCTTTTCTTTCTTTCTCTCTTTGTTCTTTCTTTCCCTTCTTTCTCTCTCCCTCTCTGTTGCTTCTTTCTTTACCCTCTTTCTTTTTTTCTCTCTTTTCTTTTTTTCTGTCCCCTCTTTCTTTCTCTCTGTTTTTTTCTCTCTCTCTGTTTCTTTCTTTCTATTCTTTCTTTCCCCTTTCTTTCTTTCTTTCTCTCTGTTCTTTCTTTCTTTCTTTCTTTCTCTCTGTTCTTTCTTTCTTTCTTTCTCTCTCTCTGTTCTTTCTTTCCTTCTTTCCTTCTCTCTGTTCTTTCTTTCCCCTTTCTTTCTTTCTCTCTTTCTTTCTTTCCCCTTTCTTCTTTCTTTCTTTTCTTTCTTTCTTTCTTTCTCTCTCTGTTCTTTCTTTCCCCCTCTGTCTTTCTTTTTATGTTCTTTCTTTCCCCTCTTTCTTTCTCTCCCTCTCTGTTCTTTCTTTCTCTCTCTGTTCTTTCTTTCCCCTCTTTCTTGCTTTCTTTCTCTCTCTGTTCTTTCTTTCCCTCTCTGTCTTTCTTTCTCTCTCTTCTTTTTTTCGGTCCTTTCTTTCTTTCTCTCTGTTCTTTCTTTTTTTCCCATCTTTCTTTCCCATCTTTCTTTCTCTCTTTTGTTCTATCTTTCCCGTCTTTCTTTCTTTCTCTCTCTTCTTTCTTTCCCCTCTTTCTTTCTCCCTCCCTCTCTGTTCTTTCTTTCTTTCCCGTCTTTCTTTCTTTCTCTCTGTTCTTTATTTCTTTTCTGTCTTTTTTCTCTCTCTGTTCTTTCTTTCCCGTCTTTCTTTCTTTCTCTTTGTTCTTTCTTTCCCGTCTTTCTTTCTTTCTTTCTCTCTCTGTTCTTTCTTTCCCCTCTTTTTTTCTCCCTCCCTCTCTGTTCTTTCATTCCCCTCTTTCTTTCTCCGTCTCTGTTCTTTCTTTCCCCTTTCTTTTTTTCTCTCTCTCCTTTCTTTCCCCTTTCTTTGTTTATTTCTTTCTCTACTCTCTCTCTGTTTTTTCTTGCTTTCCACTCTTTCTTTCTTTCTTTCTTTCTTTCTTTCTTTCTTTCTTTCTTTATTTATTTATTTTCTTTTTTCTCTCTCTGTTCTTTCTTTCTTTTACTCAGTACCCAGTCACTGTGCCCTCAGTACCAGTCAGTGTGATCACCAGTGCTAAATGGGTGTGGTTGGGGCATGGACATGGGTGTGACTAGTTTGCGAAATGGGTGTGGTCGGGGCGTGGCCTAAAATTTGCCGCGACGCGCTATGCGCTCCGCAACCTTTGTCCCTCTTTCTCATCTTCAAAAGTTGGGAGGTATGCAATACCCCCCATCCTCTCACATTTCAACCCACAGTGACCATGAGATGTCCAAACTAAATGACTGTAATCAATTCCATCCCCACTTACTGATGAAGCTTGCAGGCACAGTGAGGCAGGACCAGGAAGTGTCCATGTGAGGAGGGCACTAGGACCCAGCGTTCCTGAGCCCATCAGAGTCTGCACAGAAACTGCAGCTGCTGCGGCCAAGAAGGAGCTTCTGGGACTGAGACTCTGCAGGGACTGAGACTCTGCAACCGGCCGCTGTGCAGACACTTTTTTGTCACTTTTTTTTGGTAATCATCAGGTTTTAACTACACTTTTTAGAGCATAATGAGAAAATAATATATATTTTTTCACATAGAGTTTAAATTACCACATTTACACTCATACATTTGTATTGTCGGGGTCGTATCGACAAACCACTCGTCCTTCAGTCACTTCGAATTAGATTATGAGCATGTGGTACCAGTTATAAGAAAGAGTCAGGCAATCAGGCTGGTTCAATCTTAAAGCATGCTCTGGCACGTAGCTTTCTCAGCAAGAGCTCTCTTTATTATTACAAGCACAAAGTTATATAGTATACATATCAGGGTGGAGCGAGGGGCACCTAAAGAGAAAAAGTATAGCCATATATGGAAATGTATAGTATCCTAACATCTGGATTGGTTTCACTGTTCCTTCAGCTCAGCTCAGCTCCCGAATGATGTAACTTTTGGCTGATGCAATCTTCTTGGAATTCAGGATCCAGTTACGTACTCCAGAGATGGGTCTCTAACTAAATGCCACGTAGCAAGGAAAGCTTATAGTTTGAATATACAAAATGGAAGCTAGCACATAAGCATCACATATAAAAGTACAAAAAACATTATATATAAGTACAAAAATATATTTTAACCCTGACAATCCCCCCTAAACACTAAGCTTTCCCTTGCAGGGGTGGCCTTTGAGACTGTCCATGTGTTGGGGAGGGGAGGTGGATTTCTTCACTTATTTATCTTAGAAGCTGTCCCCTGGTAGGACGCCCCCAGACAAACAAGTCCCTACTTTAGCAGACACATGGAGTTCTCACAACCTGTCCCTAAACTAAATCTCTTAAGGTACTGCCACACTACACAATCCCGCTAGCGATCTCGTTAGCGTCGCATACTAATGAGATCGCTAGCGCGATTGTTTCTATATCGCTAGTAGCTACCTATTTTAGCGATGTCGTTAGGACGCTATCGCGGTTAGCGATCTCCTTAACGACTTTAGCGGTACAAAAGTACCACTAAATCGCTAAAAAAGGTGCCACACTCAGCGATTAGATACTTACCAGCGGGGCGCCAGCGACGAAAATAAGGTCCGGAACGATTCCAGCGACGAGCGAGATCACAGCAGGAAGCTCGTCGCTGGCAGATGCCGCACACAACAACATCGCTAACGGGATCGCTAAATAGTGACATTTTTTAGCGATCCCGTTAGCGATGTTGTTTAGTGTGGCATACCCTTTAGTTGAACTTTTCCATAGGAGGTCTTGTCGGGCTTATCCGAGGGAATATATTTTTCCATGTCTTCTTTACTTGCATCATTATATAACAGGGATATGGTTTCCTGGTGTACGAAAGTACCTGACATGGGAGCCGCGCTGGTGATAGCTTTTCTGTATAGAGGTACTACACAACACAGGACCACTAAGCCCAGCACCAGGAGTCCTCCAATTACTAAGCAGGCCTGCTGGAGGAATCCCTTAAGACCTCCCAACCAACTTGAGAAGAAAGAGGTATCTACCCCTGTATTTTCCTTTACCTCCTGGGCCAGGTTTATAATTTTCGTAAGGGCCGCCATGGTTTTACCATTAACTCCAGAATTCTGAGGGATATAGGTACAGCATTCTTCTCCTATCATCCCACATACCCCGCCTTTTTCTGCAAGGATCATGTCAATAGCCAACCTATTCTGGAGGGTCATTCTAGTGTTGGGTCCTAACTCTTCAACTATACCTTGGAAAGCGTCTCTACTATAGTTGATAAACCTTTGCTCAGTGTAATAAACATAGTTTATCCAGTCCACATTTCTGTTGATCTGTATGGTGGGAATGAGGGAGAGGAAACCTGCAGTAATCTGGTTCTGGGCTTTGTACTCGTCGGGGACCCCCCTAGGGACACCTATGGAATCTATATAGATCTTGGGGTCGTCAGCATAGCTGGTATGCAGCTGATCTAGACTTCTCTTTTTCCTAGTTAGTTCAGGGGCTATTTCTGGGTCCCAGGGTAGGATTTTGAATTGCATGGCCAGCTTCACCAATGTACACTGACCACTCCATATACCTGGCAGCTGAGATCTCAGTCTTCCGTCCCCACAGAACCAATAAATATCATACATGTATCTGGAATGATTAGTCAATAGGTTAGCATCTATAGTCTTATTGGTCTGGCAGAACCCGTCTTCAAATACCCCTAAGGAGGGACCAGTAGAGTTGTCAGGAGAGTAGCAGGTATAGTTATCCTTATTTACTATGACATCCCGAGGGGTTCGCAATTTGATTTTTAGACTGACGAGGGGAATATAATCAGGAAAGGAGGTGTCATTAGCTCCTTTCAATAACCCCAATAGACAGACTGTGGCATTGTGGTCAGCAGGGAAAGCATGCGTATATAGATAAGTGTTAGCAGCAGCGCAGGTTATACACCCCACCGATATATTTTGGGCCCTGACGTTGTACCTAACCCATTCTAACCATAGGTTTTTACGGGGGTTTATCTGGGTTTCTATGGAGAAGACTTCTTCCCACTGGAGTCCTGGTATAGGAATTACTTCATTCACTATTTGTTGTAATTTTTCACTTCCTTGAAGCTGACTAGTGATAGTGGGAGTCTGGGTAGGTTTTAATTTCTTATTCTTGAGTTCCACTATCCCCAATCTGGGATTAATTGAGCCAACATGACATCCCAAAACATATTTTCCCAAATCTCCCTCTTGAGGATTTTCTAAGTTTAAATACAATGGGAAGCATGACTTGGTATTGAGACATGTCACTCTATGTGGGCTGGTCTTCCGAGGCGTGAATCCAGCAGTCAAAGTCATTCGAGTTAGTAGAGACCTTCCCTCCTTATCTTTCCTGACTTGAGCCTCCTTTGGTTTATATCCCCAGTCCGTGTCACCCGTGTTCCACCCCACATCTGACCAGTAATAGCAATTCTCATTCCCTGGACGAGTCACACAGAGATAGAATGTTCCCCGGTCATGGGCATCATACCAGTACCAAGTCATTTTTCCACAGCTTGCTATTTCACAAAAATCAAATCGGTAGGTCTGAATCCTTGCGTCAGTGTCTACCCAGAATATGGTGGTTGCCCAACTTGGAACAAACAGTAGATACGTGGAAAGGATATACAGAAGCAGTCTCATTCTGTTCGGCTTCGTTTGCAGTGGGAGGCGTGAATCCAGGTGTTCTTTCCCTCAAGCTTCAGTGCTGTGGGAGTGGTCAGAATCACGGTGTAAGGACCCTCGAATCTGGGTTGGAGGCAGTCTTTCCTCACAAACTTTTTCACATACACCAGGTCACCAGGCAAGAAGTTGTGCACCGTGTCACCTGTGGATTCTGGGAGAGAAGCAGACACTGTAGAATGGGTGTTAAGGGTATGCCACACTAAACAATATCGCTAACGGGATAGCTAAAAAACGTCACTATTTAGCGATCCTGTTAGCGATGTTGTTCAGTGCGGCAGCTTCCAGCGACGAGCTTCCTTCTGTGATCTCGCTCGTCGCTGGAATCGCTCCGGACCCTATTTTCTCGTCGGCGCTCCCGCTGGGTAAGTATCTAATCACTGTGTGGCACCTTTTCTTAGCGATTTAGCGGTACTTTTGTACCGCTAAAGTCGTTAAGAAGATCGCTAACGGCGATAGCGTCGTTAACTATATCGCTAAATGTGGCAGCATTTAGCGATATAGAAACAATCCCGCTAGCGATCGCATTAGTATGCGTCGTTATTGTGATCGCTAGCGGGATTGTTTAGTGTGGCAGTACCTTTAGTCAACTCTTTAGACAAAGCAATCACAAATTTTACCACTTTATCATTAGTTTCAGATAGCTCTTGGGGCCTAATGTCTCCTATCTTGGGAGGGGCGCCAAACAGAATCTCATGGGGGGTCAACCCGTGTTTGGCCTGGGGTGTGTGTCTAATGTGATACAGCACTATGGGGAGCAAGTCAGGCCAAGGAAGGGGATAGTCTTGGGTCATTTTCAGAAGTTGGGCTTTGATTGTGGAGTTCATTCTCTCCACTTTGCCTGAGCTGGCTGGATGGTATGGAGTGTGTAGGCCCAAGTCTGTTCCTAGCATGGTCCACAGCTCCCTGTAGACACTTGCAGTGAAGGCTGGGCCTTGATCTGACTCTATTACTTCAGAGTCCTCAGTGGTTGATACCTTTTAATGGCTAACTGAAAAGATGGTAACAAATTGCAAGCTTTCGAGACTCTTCATCAGGTCTCTTCATCAGGCAAAGACTAAAAAAAAAAAAAAAAATTTTTAGTCTTTGCCTGATGAAGAGACCTGCGTAGTCTCGAAAGCTTGCAATTTGTTACCATCTTTTCAGTTAGCCATTAAAAGGTATCAACCACTGAGGACTCTCAAGTCTAAATATTTTTCTATCTACTGGCTAACACGGTACGAAGATACACATCTTTCCTATATCTATTACTTCAGGGATTCCAAATCTGCAGGCAATCTCGGTGATCAGTTTCTTGGCCGTGGTTTTGGCAGTCATGTTGGTGACCGGATAGGCTTCTGGCCAGGCAGAGAACATGTCCACAGCCACAAGGACATATTCATATTTTCCTGCTTTTGGCATTTGGATATGGTCGACTTGTATTCTTTGCCAAGGGTAGTCTGGTTTGGCTAAATGCTGGAAGGGGACTCGTTCAGTGGCCGTTGGATTGCAGGTGGCGCAAACAGAGCAGGACTTCGAGTATGCAGCCACGGCAGATGAGATTCCAGGTGCAAAATACAACTTGTTGATGCATGCCAGAGCTTGGTTTTTTCCTCTGTGTGTGGGTCCATGCGCCCACGCAGCCACTGCTGGATACATACGCCTGGGCAGACAAGTTTTTCCATGCACTCTGTAAAAGGGGAGAGATGCTCCTGATCTCAGGGCTCCCGCTGCTTTCCATTGCTTTATTTCTTCAATGGAGGTTTGTTTCTGTTCTTGCCACAATTTGGCTTCAAGTGGTCCGAAGGGTTTGGAATTTTCATCTAATGAGGATTCTTCCAACGTTGTTGGCTTCCTTTTCTTCTTGTCTCTTGGCCTTTCCAAGGACGATTCTCGATACTCCTGGATAGCTTCAGAGTTGGTCTCTTTGGCCATTGCTCTGGTGATAGCCATCATCTGCGAATTTCCTTTAAATTTTCTTGTGTCTTCTTGCTTCTTCTGTTTTTCCTGCCACTTTGGTGACACATTCTCCATTGCTGCTGCCTTGGCTGCTTGGTCTGCCAGGTGGTTTCCTCTTGCTTCTCTTGAGCTTATTCTGCCATGAGCCCTGACCTTAATGACAGCGATCTGAGTAGGTTCTTTCAAGGCTTCAATCAAAGCTTTAATCCAGAGAGCATGCTTCACCGGTGTTCCAGCGGCTGTGATGAATCCCCTATTTCTCCATAGGAGCCCAAAGTCATTAGCAATTCCATGTGCGTACCTTGAATCTGTGTACACATTGACAGTGGTTCCAGTGGCTAGATGACAGGCCTCTATCAGGGCCACAAGTTCTGCTTCTTGTGCAGACATGGAAGGTGGTAGGGCTTCAGCCATAAGGACCTCTGTTTCCGTTGTAACAGCATATCCTGTGTGAAACTTGCCTTGAGCATCAGCAAACCATGAGCCATCCGTCCATAATCTCCATTTTGGGTCAGCCAGCGGACGGGACACCATATTTTCAGGTGCAGAAGTGTCTTGTTCCAAAATTTTCAAACAGTCATGGGGTAGCATATTGGCATATTCATCTTCCTCTCCCCCCTCAGAAGGTGGAAGCAAAGTGGCAGGATTGATAGTGGTGCACTTTTGGAAGGAGACATTTGAAGGTAACAGCAGGGAACACTGGAGTCTGAGGTGCCTTTGATGAG
Source organism: Oophaga sylvatica (assembly GCA_033576555.1). Classification (NCBI taxonomy): domain Eukaryota; kingdom Metazoa; phylum Chordata; class Amphibia; order Anura; family Dendrobatidae; genus Oophaga; species Oophaga sylvatica. The sequence continues at coordinate 39,713 of JARQOD010002720.1, read as the reverse complement.
TAAGGTGTCTGGGTGAAGTCTGTTGGAGGACAGCAGAAAGGTCATGGCCAGCTTGAATGACCAGATCATGTCCAAGGACAACATCAGCAGACTTGTCCAGAAGGGTATGAGCAGCATGGACCGCCTTGAGACACGTGGGTGAAGTCCTTGCAACTGGGTCCAGACGTGCCGAGTAATAGCCCAAAGGCCGGTATTTGTCATTATGGTGTTGAGCCAAAACGCCAGATGCATGTCCCCGGATTCGGACACGAAGAGGTGGAAGGGTTGAGTGTAATCCGGGATGCCTAAGGCAGGAGCAGAGATGACACTCTCCTTCAATTTGTAGAAGCACTGTTTCTGCTGTTCATAGACATCTGGATCCGGGGCATTTCGCCAATCTGGTCCTCCATTCTTGAGACTGTCATACAATGGTTGCATGAGTCTGGAGGCTTCAGGAATCCACTGTCTGCAGTAGGTGATAAGTCCAAGAAAGGTCTGCATAGCAGAGTAGGTTTCAGGGTAAGAGATTTCCCTTATTGCTTGCTTTCTTTCTTCAGTAAGATGGCGGGCTCCTTGTGAAATGCAATGTCCAAGAAAGACAACCTTAATCTGACACCATTGAACTTTGTTCTTCGACACTTTACAATTGGCTGAGCAGAGGAACAGCAGCAATGATGTTGAGGCAGGCAATATGGTTTCTTCCGTACCACAAAGCAGTAGATCATCCACATACTGTAACAAAGTTACTTGAGGGTTTTCCTGTATCCAGGGCTCCAAAACAGTCTTCATTGATTGTGTGAACTGGTTAGGAGAATTCTGACCTCCTTGTGGGGTTCTTGTCCATGTTAACTGTCCCCCTTGGAAAGTGAAGGCAAAAAGAAACCTGGAGTCTTCGTGCAGAGGCACGCTGAAGAAGGCATTTGCCAAGTCAATTACAGTGAACATTGTGGCTGTTGGAGGTACGTTGGACAACAAAGTGTTTGGGTTAGGTACCACAGGAGTCTCTAGGATGGTGGCAGCATTCACTGCTCTGAGGTCCTGTACCAGCCGGTATCTTGGAGGTTCTCCTGGAGCGGTCTTCTTCTTGACTGGGAACAGAGGTGTGTTACAGGGTGATACACATCTTATCAGAACTCCAGACTTCAGAAGAGAAGAAATTTGAGCACCCAGGCTATATTCTTGTGCGGCTTTGAGAGGGTACTGGGGCAAACGAGGATATTTATATCCAGGCTTGAGATGTACCTTAACTGGAGGTACCCATAAAAGTCCAACATCTTCGGGTTCCTCTGACCACAGGCTGTCAGGAAATTAAGAGGGATCCAGATAGCCAAACGGGCATGTTTCTGCTGTGGCTCCAGGTGTCTCAGGTTGTACAGTCATCATCATCAGAGGAAAGGCCTTTAGAACACATCTGTCTTCTGCCCCTTGCTGGGAATTGGGGTCTTGTAAGCAGAGTTCCATACCTTGTTCTCCAAAAGTGATGGTGGCCTTCATCCTTTCCAAGAGATCTGCACCCAATAAGTTGACAGGGCAGGTTTCAGAGACCAGAAATTTGGTCAATACTCCGGTGAAGGGTCCTGCAGACACTGGGGTAGTGAGGGGGGAAGCAGTCTGTTGACCTTCTACTCCAACACATGTGAGGGTTTCAGAAGACAGAGATACTGATGAAGGAAGGTGTGCAGAAGAGATGACAGAAGTGGCCGCCCCAGTGTCCACTAAGAACTTCAAGGGTTGATTGTCCACCTGTAAGGTGACTGTCCCACAAGCTGCAGATGGATGGGCAACTGGGAAGGTGGACACTGGTTGGCCTCCCCGTCAGTAGCATGGGGGTGGCCTCTCATTATAATCTTGACGTCTGTTATCGTAGCTGTCTCTAGAGCCAGGACCATTCCTGTGAATCCCACGGCGTGGACAGTCTCTGAGGATATGATCTGGGCTGCCACACTCCCAGCACAGCACACGTCCTTCGGGGTCACGAGCTGGTCTTCTGTTTCGTTGGTTGGATCTTCTATCGCGCTCATGTTCTTGTCTTCTTGGTGGGGGTGGGGGACCTCCTCCACTTCCTTCCACTAGCACCCATTTTATGCCTGACTGATTATTGGGAGGTGGGTAATTTTCTTGAGCTTGGTAGACCATGGACGGCACTGGTTTACTCTTTACTTTAAGTTTGGTGTCCTCCTTCCCATCTGCTGCTTCTTTTTCCTGTTTCTGCAATGATTTATGGAAGGCCTTGACAACAGTTGCTGCATCATCAAAGGAGGAGGATAAAATGTCAGGGCGTACTTTAAGCACTTCCTCTCTCAATTTGTCCTGTAGACCTTGAATGAACGATTCCACTAGAAGTTTCTTCTGAGTCTTGATATTCATATTAAAGCCCAGGTCTTCAAAATGCAAAAGCAGGCGAGCAGAGTATTTCTCTACTGACTCATCAGGCTCTTGCTGGACATCTTGTACTGACCCTGTCTGGTCAGTCAGTCTATCTTGGGCCCAGGAAGTCAATTGTTTGCAATATTCAATGCCTGATTCATAGGTGGTGAGTGACCCAACCTTGGTAGGATCCATAGCCTTTTCTATAGTGGATAGGAAGGGCTCAAACGTTCTGAGGGAGGTGATGCCAGACAGGTCGGCCCAGGTGGCTCCATAGATACCCCTGGTTCGTTCCATACGCCGTGCGTAGTCCATAGGATACTTGTCTGGATCCGGGAGCTTGGAGACCAAGGAATCAATTTGTGTTGGTGTAAATGGCTGATACCTGATTTCTCCCAGAGGTCCAGGGACGATTTTGACAGGGGCTTCCGGTGTCTGACATGGACTTGATTGGCCCCCAGCTTGGGTTGAGGGCACCAAGGGTGTAGTCAACCCAGGGCCCTGAGGTAGATTAGGCATGGCCGGAGTCATCAGTTGGATAGCTATGGGCATTGCCTTCTGAACAGCAGGGCTTCGGAGGCAGACAATTCTGACGGAATTCAGCTCATGGTCTATGGTACGGAGTCCATCCTTCAGGGCTGAGACATGTTCCTGCATGCAGGGGCCAAGAGGGTACCCATAGATACCCGAGGAAATGAGTGGTATTGATAGGGTGCGCCTGGGCATGTCTCCTGCGCTTAACCTGCCAGCATGATGGAGTACTGAATGTATAGTGGCCCGGAGGGTGGCCCGTGACTCATCTGGGTTTAGGGGATCATGGACTGGACCTACTGCATGGATGATGACATCAACAGGAAGGTCTCCTGCATGGGTAGTCAGAGTCTGACCAGGTAGCAGGGGACCATGAGTGTGTAAATGAGCCATGCATTCTGTAGTGACGATGGGACCACCAGCTTGGGCTATTAGCAGAGCCAGGCCCCCCTTGTTGGAGCAGTTCGAGTTGGCAGGACTAACTATAGCGCCAACCTGATGTGTCAGGATATCACCGTACCCTATGGACAATGTCACTGGATTCCCGTTGTGGTCTGTGTAATTCTGTGAGTAGCAGGGATACCAGTTTTCGGGTACACCGGGAGCTGGGAGCCTGATTGGGGTTTCCATGAATCTTACAGAGCGACTATCCTCTCTGGGGATGTGTGAAAGAGAGGGAGTTGCCTCAACCCTGGAGTAGGGGGTGGAGTGGGCCCTAGGGCCAGGGGTTGACAATGATGGTGGGGGGAGAGATAAAGGGAGAGGAGGTGCTGGTGGCACTGGGGGTGGTGATGGCTGTTGAGGGGCCCACCCTTCCCCTATTTCCTGATCCTCCTCCCCTTCATTGAATCCTGTAATGTCACGGCAGCGGCTTCTGATCACTGTCTGGAAGGCTGAAGATTCATGCATTGCAGCTATGGCCGGATTGGGGTGAGTGAAAGAGAACAACGGTGTTACATCTGGTGCCATATTGGGAGCTGCGGCCTGCACAGGTGCAGGTGGTGGTTGATAGTAGGCCCCGGATGGTGTCAGCAAGGGATATAGGCCTGACTGGTTGTGCCTGGGTGTCTCAAGATGGCTGCCGGAAGAAATGGGGCGTTGGCCATTTCCGGGTGTACCAAGATGGCTGCTGGGTGTCCCAAGATGGCTGCTGGAGGAAATGGGAAGAGCGTTGTCTGGGGGCTTCCCACTGTTGGGAATGGGAGGGGCATCGGGCTGGGCATTACACCAGGGGCGGCCCGCCCCACAGACACGGCAGGTCTCCGCCCAGGGCGGATTCTGTTCACCGCATGACAAGTCCAACCTCCCTTTGTTCTGAGATCGGTGCCATTATAGGGCGGTGACTGAGGGCTTGGAACCGTGACGGGCATGAGGGGTGCGGCGGCCATTTTAGTTACATCAATAAGATCATATGCAGAGCATTTCACATATCCGAACAAAGGCTCAGCACCTTCTGAACCTCCCACACCATCTACTTCCTTCCAGCCCTCAATTTTCAAATCATTTGCTACTCTGAGATGTGCCTGTGCTTGATGTAGAAGTCTCTCATCACATAACTCTCCCTTCTTCTGTGCTACATAATCCTTCCACGCTGAAGGCTGAAGTCTGCCCGTAGTAGGCAAACCCATCATCTTATACAAACTTCTCACATTTTTAACAGCCTTCTTTCCCTCCCGTGACTGAACCAGCTCACAGACCCCCACAGCACCACCCTCTAACTTATGAGGTTTCCCAGATCTAAACATGCGCATCATGATTTAACAAAGTGCAATGGTCTGTCGCGACTCAGACCACCGATGCCTCTGGCAGGTCACCACCCGTCAACGTGGAGCCCTCCTCAACACACTGACAAGACAGAGAGTCCTAATCAATCTATCCCTTCCCTAACCGTGGGTGATGACTTTACAGCCAGCTCACCGTAACACTCCTATATTCACAGCGGGACGTCTCCTTGTGAGATTCCCCTGTATTGGACAAAGAGCCCTCCTCAATTTGTCATTTATAAGACAGAGAATCCTAATCAATCTGTTACTAACTAGACTATCATGTGCGTCTTTTACCCCACTCAACACTTCAAAAATCTAAAATTTGTCCCAACTTTATTCTAACAGTCACGGGAGACATCTATCTACATAAAGGTACAGTGACCGGAGGAGGAGGAAGTGGTGTTGACCCAAGTACGCGCAGACATGCGACGTCACTCGGTCTCACTTGCTGGTTCGTGGCGTGGGATCGCCTTCGGTCTCACCACTCAACCGGTCACCCACCCAGACCCAATTTGGACAGTACAGCAAAGCCAACAATGACTGACGCACACAGGCAAGTGGGACACATATAAAATATATGATCTCAACTTACCGTGTTCGATGGAGGGTGATCAGTCCTCGCACTCAGTCACCGCGGGCACCACCGCAAAGTCCTCAGGACGGGTCCGGACGGGCGGCGATCCACTGCCCCACGTTGCCAGGCGCCAATTGTCGGGGTCGTATCGACAAACCACTCGTCCTTCAGTCACTTCGAATTAGATTATGAGCATGTGGTACCAGTTATAAGAAAGAGTCAGGCAATCAGGCTGGTTCAATCTTAAAGCATGCTCTGGCACGTAGCTTTCTCAGCAAGAGCTCTCTTTATTATTACAAGCACAAAGTTATATAGTATACATATCAGGGTGGAGCGAGGGCACCTAAAGAGAAACAGTATAGCCATATATGGAAATGTATAGTATCCTAACATCTGGATTGGTTTCACTGTTCCTTCAGCTCAGCTCAGCTCCCGAATGATGTAACTTTTGGCTGATGCAATCTTCTTGGAATTCAGGATCCAGTTACGTACTCCAGAGATGGGTCTCTAACTAAATGCCACGTAGCAAGGAAAGCTTATAGTTTGAATATACAAAATGGAAGCTAGCACATAAGCATCACATATAAAAGTACAAAAAACATTATATATAAGTACAAAAATATATTTTAACCCTGACAGCATGACATATCAAATATGTATTTTTGCATTTTTTGCACTTTGCATGATTCTCTTTTTTCAAAAGAATAATAGGAGAAACAACACATTATTTATATTTATTCACATAAAATTGAATCTTTTTTTATCACTTATGAGCACCTCATTTATTTCCTGCATGATTATGTTGTCTTTTAAATATATGCCTCTCATTACCCTTGAAAAAGAAAAAAAGAGGTTATTTGTTGAAAAAACAAATAATATTATCATAATATAGGTATATACAGCTATTGCATGGTGCTCGGCATTCTCTGCAAAACACATAGGGAACTATATGGAGAATTGCAGCAAGATGTGTGTTTTGAATTATCAATAGGATGTTATTCTCTCTGTTCCTTTAGGTGGCAGTATAACAATAAAAATATGTATATACTACTATCTTATGTATTCTTTTCTCCTGATTTTACATTAAACTGTGGAGATTCATGACTGCATTTTTTTCCTCTTTGTCTATAGTAATATTTTGACAAATAAATTTATATTGGTAAACAGTATATATGTAACAACTCTGCTGGCATCATTGCATGGCCTCTCATCTCCCGCACACCAACATACTCACTGCTCCGGGTCTTGCTGTGATTTTTGTCTGCTGCCAGCTCCATGCTCTGTACCTCTTGCTTTCTATCTGTTCTGTGCTTGTTTCCTGACTGTGTATATAGGGAGGGTGGCGCCAGAACTCTCTGGTTCTTATGGAGTCAGGGTGCACCTGTTTAATATGTCCCTGACCAATTACCATGAGCCCTCTAGTATTTAGGGCAGCTCACCCAGTGGATCTTGCCTGTGCAATGTGTTAACTCAGTTAGTGTTTTGCTACTGAGCTGCCAGGTCTTGCTCTGCGTTCCTCCATCTTGGAGGCTTCACTCCTAGCTTTGCCTTGTACTTGTCTGTCTGCCCTCCAGGAGGCAGAATATCCTCGTCTCTGTGCTATTGCTTCTGACCTTGTCTTGTACTTGTCATTTCCGCCTTCCAGGAGGCAGAATATCCTGGTCCTTGTGTCTTTGTTGCTGTACCTTGTTTTGTGCCATTACCTTGTCTGAACTCTGTCCTACCTCTGTCTCTTAAGGGCCCGTCTCACACAACGATCTCACTAGCGAGATCGCTGCTGAGTCACTAGTTTTGTGACGCAGCAGCGAGCTCACCAGCGATATCGCTGTGTGTGACATTCAGCGACGATCAGCCCCCTGCCGGGTATCGCTGATCGTCGCTGAAATGTCAGGACATTTTTTTGATCGCTGGTCTCCCGCTGACAGGCACGCATCGCTGCGTGTGACAGGCGGGAGACCAGCGATCCGCTGGTAACCAAGGTACACAGCGGGTTTCCAGGCGCGGGGCAGTGCCTAGAAACCCGCTGTGTACCTTGGATACCAGCGCCCTGAAGCAGGGAGCTGGTAACCAAGGTACACAGCGGGTTTCCAGGCACCGCGCAGCACCTGGAAACCGATGTGTACCTTGGTTACCAGCTCCCTGCATCAGGGCGCTGGTATCCAAGGTACACTGCGGGTAACTAAGCGATGTTACCCGCAATGTCGCTTGTACTGATCGCTGCCTGAGCTGCCTGTTTGGCAGCTCAGCAGCGATAATGTAGCGATACACCAGCGATCCTGATCGTTGTCAGGATCGCTGGTGTATCGCTATGTGAGACCCAGCCTTTAGTCTCCTTGTTTGTGGTTTCTTTCCCTGCTGTGTCTTGCCTAGTGTTCTCTCTGAATCACTTTCTGCCTCTTGTTCGCACTTCTGCAGTTCTGCTTTGCTCCTGCCGCTGCAGAACCTCTTGCGGCAGCTCCTCTCCGTATATCTTGCGGTTTGCTCTGCTTCACTCCTGCAGCTGTAGAACCTCTTGCTGCAGCTTCTCTCCACATATCTTGCGGTTCCGCTCTGCTTCACTCCTGCAGATGCAGAACCTCTTGCTGCAGCTCCTCTCCGCATATCTTGCAGTTCCATTCCGCTTCGCTCCTGCAGCTGCAGAACCTCTTGCTGCAGCTCCTCTCTGCATACCTAGCGGTTCCGCTTTGCTTCGCTCCTGCCGCTGCAGAACCTCTTGCTGCTCTATAGCCATTTTCCGCAGCCTTGGGGTTCTCCTCCTGTGTGAACAGGTTCAAACCTGTTTCTTCATACACCATTCCTTCCAGTCAGTACCAGTACCTGCTGTGTGAACAGGTCTCTACCTGTTCCTCCATACACCATTCCTTCCAGTCAGTACCAGTACCTGCACTTGCTGTGTGAACAGTACCCTACCCATTCCACACATCACTTCGTGTCCCTGTGCCTTTCCAGTTGGTGCCTGCCTGCTCTGTGTCTCAGTCGTGCCTACCTACCCTGTGTCTCAGCCTTGCCTGCCAGCCCTGGGTGCCAGCCCTGTGTCCCAGCTGTACCTGCCTACCCTGGTGTCTCAGCCGTGTCTGCCTGCCCTGTGTCTCGGCCGTGCCTGCCTGCCCCGTGTCTCGGCTGTACCTGCCTGCTCTATGTCTTGGCTGTGCCTGCCAGCCCTGTGTCTCGTCCGTGCCTGCCAGCCCTGTGTCTTCACCATGCCTGCCAGCCCTGTGTCTCGGCCGTGCCTGCCAGCCCTGTGTCTTCACCATGCCTGCCAGCCCTGTGTCTCGGCCGTGCCTGCCAGCCTGGTGTCTGAGCCGTGCTACCGTCTCCCCAAGTGGGATCAGCAGTCACAACCAGACACCACCCTGGAGTGGCAGCTGCCTGCAGCACAAGTCTGACCTCACCATCAGAGGATCCAGTGAAAACCAAGGCAACTGTCCTAGTCACGCCCCTTCCAGGGTGGTCTGGTTTGTGGCACAGTGGGGCCACAACCCCCTGGCTCACGCCCACCAGTCAGGGCGTGAGTGTGACAGTTTTCACAGGCCATGGCCTCCACTGTATCCCCTGTTCTTCCGCTCGCAGAGCATGATGAACTTTTTCTTTGCCCGTATGTGCAACCGAAATAATTTGTTCCGCCCAGCGTAGTTCAGATTGTTGAGACATCAGACCCCATCATAGTCTCTAATGCTCTCTACAATCAACTCCTGGCTTATGTGAAGCTCCACCCAGCAGACCCGCCTACATTCTATGGGAACTCTATGGAGTGCCAAGGGTTCCTGGAGCAGTGCCTGCACTACATCCAGGGGAATGCAGCCTGTTTCCCTTCTGACTGGGTCAAGGTGGAATTCATTATGTCATACCTAGCAGAAGATGCTTTGATATGGATCACTCCCCTCTGGGAAGCAGGGGATCCTATCGTCATGGACTTTGAGGCCTTCCTGGTGGCCTTCCGTAAGGCCTTTGATGTTCCTGGTCCAGCTAAGCCTACCAAGTCTTCCTTTTCCAGATCCAAGAGGCTCTCCAGATGGGTGAAACCAGTGAGGAAACCACCACATCAGACCACGACTATCTAAAACCCAAGAGAGACCCCAGAAGGCTGAGGAGAGAAGGCTGGCAAAGCTGCAGCCCAAAACCAGCCATAAGACGGGCATACGGTGTCGCTGCGGTTTGAGCAACACTCGGATGGTCTCTGTCCAAAGAAATTGAAGTCCCAGAACTTTAGACCAGCAGGAGAGGCTGGCCTTAGTGAGAGTACCTCCTCTCCACCTGTTGGCATATGCAACAGATTGGGAATTATTATAAGTAAAAGGAGGACTTTATACTAACCAGACAGCAGATGGCCATAGTGTGTAATGTTATATGCTTGCTGTAATGTGGGGAGGGAAACTCTCTTGTTGTTGGTTGTTTTACCTTTGCTTCCTGTTTCGTTTTCTCCAGGAACTGTGTGACACTGAATTGTATCTCATGTTTATCCAGTATGAAGTAAATACTGTTTACTCAAGATATCTTGCATGTCTGAAGCTTGCGTAAGTACAGTGCCGACGATAAGAAAATGCACTCTGCGACAGGTTATGGGCCCAGACACCCCAGACACTACGCAGCCTATACAAGCACAAGCAGAAGGATCGCGGTTTATAACCCCAGATAACGGAGTACACAGATAAGCTCTGTAAACAGAAGGAAATAAATTCAGATGCAAAGTGACAAAGGAATTCATGACCCCAGGAGCTCGATATAATTACAGATAATCCAACGCAAGCAGGACATACAGGAACTATCAGAAGAAAGAAAAAAAGAAAAAAACAGGAGAATATCTTCAGTACAACTCTCTAAACAAGTAAGTCTATATAAAGATGATGAATAGAAATTCACAGTAGTTAAACTGAATAGTGAAAATTATCAGTTATGGAAATTTAAAGAAGAGATGTTGTTATCTAAGGATGATTTATGGGAAGTATTTGTTACAGAAAGACCAGATCAAGATAATCAGACATGGGATAAAAAGAATAGACAAGCGAGAGCCACCATTAGCTTATTAGTGGATTATGCCCAATTAATGCATATAAGAAATGAAGAAACAGCGAAAGGAATGTGGGAAGCATTAAGAAAACTGTATGAAAGACCTAGCTTGAATCACAAATTATTTTTATTAAGAAAGCTTTACAGTATGAGATTGAGTGCAAATGACGACATGCAGAAGCACATATTCTTAATGATGGAAGTGATATCACAGCTAAGATCTATTGGTGAAGATAATAAAGAAAGTCATAGCAGCTATATTGTTGTGCAGTTTACCAGATTCGTATACAGCCTTGATATATGCCCTTGAGATGAGACCAGAAACTGACATTACCTTAGATTTTGTGAAAACAAGACTAATACATGAATATCAGAGAAGAAAAGAACAAAGCAATGATTTGTCTACTGAAAAGGACAGTGAAAACACTCTTAGAGTTACAGAATTTAAAAAACCCTATAATGAAGAGACAAGAGAATGCTTCAGATGTAAGAAAAAAGGTCATTTAAAGAAAGACTGTATCATATGGAAAGCAGAACAACAAAAATTACAAAAAAAAAAGCATACACAGAAAGTGAAAAACACAATTTCCGATTCGTGTGACAATAATTGGAATGGCACATTCAAAATAACAGACAAGAAATCATCACTTGTTTGGTTTATTGATTCAGGAGCAACGAGTCATATGACAAGTGACAAGAATTTCTTTACTGATCTAAATTTATATAAGAAAGAAGCCATTTATCTTGCAGATGGAAGCAAAATTACCGCAGAAGGTATCGGACAAGGTATGCTAAATTGTTCAAATAAGTTCGGACAAGATTCAAAGATACTTGTACAGGATGTGTTGTATGTTCCAAAATTGGAAGGCGGATTATTATCTGTGAAACGTTTAACAGCAAAAGGACTTACAGTAAAATTCAAAGACAATGAGTGTGCAATTATTGCAGGAAACAAGATGATAACCAAAGTCAAGGCAGATGAATAATTATATCATTTTGACAAATCAAAGGAACAGATGAAGGTATGTACACATGATCACAAAAACTGTATTCACATGTGGCATAGACGTCTAGGACATAGACACCCGGACAGTATAAGGGAACTACAGAGAAAAGAATTGACAAAAGATTTAAAGATATCAGATTGCTCAATTACCATAAGATGTGAATGTTGTATAAAATCCAAAGCCACAAGGATATCTATTCCAAAAGAAAGTGCGATGAAAAGCAAAAGACCACTTGATTTGGTGCATACTGACGTATGTGGACCCATGAAAGTGACTACATCAGGAGGCAATAGATACATGTTGACTTTTATAGACTGCTACTCAGGATACACAGTCACATACTTAATTAAGAACAAAAGTGAAGTTTTTGATAAACTTGTAGACTATGTAACAAGATCAAGTAACAAATTTCAAAGGAAGCCAATTGTCATCAGAAGTGATAATGGAGGTGAATTTACAGGTCACAAAATAGAAGACTACTTAAGACAAAATGGAATAGAACATCAGAAAACTGTTCCATACACACCGGAACAAAATGGAGTAGCAGAAAGGAAAAACAGAACTCTAACAGAAATGATGAGATGTATGCTGACCGATTCTAAACTACCAGAGAAATATTGGGGTAAGGCAGCAATGACAGCTACATATCTACAAAACCGACTTTTTTCCAGAAAACTGAAGAAAACTCCATATGAACTGTGGCAAGGTATGAAACCAAGTGTCAATCATTTAAAAGTTTTTGGATGTAAAGTTTTTATATTCATTCCAACAGAAAAACGCTCCAAACTTCAAAACAGATCCATGGAAGGAATATTCATTGGATATAGTGAAAACTGCAGAGGATATAGAATCTTAGATCCCAAAACAGACAGAGTTACAGTGAGTAACAGTGTGACATTCATTGAAGATTTAAATGAAGACATTATGATTTCAGTTGAAACAAAAAATGAGAAAAACAATAGTGACATAACTGAAGAAATATCTGATGAGAAAGAAGTAGAAATTAATGAAGAACAAAATACTGAAAGTGAAGAATCACAACTACAAACAGACACAGAACCAAGACGTTCAATAAGAGAGAACAAAGGAAAACCACCAAAATGTCTCTCATACAAGACGAGTATAAGAAAAATCTATGAGCCTACCTCTTGGGAAGACATATCTAAACTTCCTGAAGAAGAAGCTAATAATTGGATAGAAGCAGAAATTAAATCCATGCATGATTCAAATACATGGACACTAACAGATTTGCCAGAAGGAAGAATAGCCATAGGATGTAAATGGATTTTTAAAGTAAAATACCAAACAGATGGCACACCTAAAAGATATCGAGCAAGACTCGTAGCTAAAGGGTATTCTCAAAAATATGGAGAAGACTATGATTAAACATTTGCTCCAGTTGTCAAACACACTACAATAAGAACTTTACTTACAGTTGCAGCAATGGAACAGATGGAACTAAGACATCTGGATGTAAAGACAGCTTTTTTGAATGGAGATTTAACAGAAGACATTTATGTTATGAATGTGCTAGAGATGGTTTCTGAGCAGAGGCTCCCTCTGGTGGTTACAGACAGTACTGAACCTTTCAGCGAGGAGTGGCAATCTGGAATCACGGACTGGTCTGATATAAGGGAGGTTCCCTCCCATGATGGTTGCTGGTGATCAATTGTTCTTGTCTCAGTTGAGGTTCCTGGTTAATTTGGAAGTTTGCTGGAGTCCTGCCTGCATCTCCTGCTTTCAGATGGGATGTTTTTTTCTTTTCTTTTTGTGCTTGCTTTTTGCATTGTTTTCTGCACTTTTGTGCAGGTCGGCCAGGTCCCCTCCTGGGGCCTGAGCTCCTCACAGTTTTTCTGCAGCCACTGTTATTTGCTCATTTGCTTTTTCCTGTTTTTTCAGCGGCTGCGGCTTGGTTTTTGTTCACACTGAGATCTGATTTAGTGGTAGGCGAGATCGTGTGATCTCAGTATTTTTGTAATCAGAATTGTTGGATTTTTGTAGGGTTTTCTGGGTTGCAGAAAGTAATCTCTCCTGTCCTATCTTATTTAGTCAGCTTGTGGCCCCAGTGTTTGCTCAGTCTATTTTCTGCCTATGTTTGTATTTTCATCTTGTCTAATTGCCATTATATGTTTGGGGGTATCCTATTTTCTTTGGGGATCTGCTCCGGGGCAGATAGCTTTCATCTTTCTGCCTTTAGGTGTAGCTATCTCTCAGGCTGTGACGAGGCATCTAGGATCAATGTAGGAATGCTTTGTAAACTACAGAAAAGCATATATGGTTTAAAGCAAGCAGCTAAAGCGTGGAATGACAAATGAAAAATTTCAAAGAAGTAAAGCTGATCCATGCTTGTACACAAAAAGGCTGAGTAATAGATGGATTTATGTACTCATATATGTAGACGACATTTTGATTTGTTTTAAACAAGAAAGGGATAAAGAAAACATTCTAAAAATCCTGAAACAAAATTTTGAAATCAAAGACTTGGGAAATGTAAAACAGCACCTAGGAATACAGATAGAAAGAGAAGACGGAAGTTTCCTACTGAATCAAAATCACATGATTCAAGACATAACAGAAAAATTTGGACTAAAGGATGCAAAAACAGTAAAGTCTCCAATGGAAACTAATTATCTCAAAGAGATGAACAGTGAAAGAAAATATGCTACCAAACAATGAAGAATACAGAACAGCAATAGGAAATCTACTGTATCTAGCGACCATTACAAGACCAGACATCGCAGCAGCAGTAGGAATCCTGAGTAGAAAGGTATCAAAACCAAATAAAGCTGATTGGAATGCCGTGAAGAGAGTAATACGTTATTTGAAAGGAACTAGCAATGTTACGCTGAAATTACCCACAGGTGATAATTGCATTTTAACAGTATATTTTGATGCAGATTAGGCTGGAGATCCAACTGACAGAAGATCTACCAGTGGACATATTTTTTTTCTCTCAGGTGGACCAATAAGTTGGACAAGTAAGAAACAGTCAATTGTGACACTATCTTCAACAGAAGCAGAATATGTTGCAACAGCACATGCAAGTCAAGAAGTACTGTGGTTAAGACAATTGTTGACAGAATTAGGACAACCACAGTTGGAACCAACAAAACTAAAAGAGGACAATCAAGGATGTCTTGTTCATGCTCAGATGGAAAGAGTCAATCCAAGAACCAAGCATATTAATGTGAAATATCATTTCTTGAGAGATCATCAGGATCAAGGAGTCTTGAAGTTGGAGTATTGCCCTACTGAAGAAATGACAGCAGACATCTTCACGAAGGCGTTGAATGCTGATAAACATCAGAGACTAATAAAAAAATTGGGTTTGATTGAATAAGTCCTTACTGTTGAGAAAGGGTTTTGGCATATGCAACAGATTGGGACTTATTATAAGTAAAAATAGGACTTTATTCTAACCAGACAGCAGATGGCGATAGTGTGTAATGTTATATGCTTGCTGTAATGTGGGGAGGGAAACTCTCTTGTTGTTGTTGGTTGTTTTACCTTTGCTTCCTGTTTCGTTTTCTCCATGTACTGTGTGACACTGAATTGTATCTCATGTTTATCCAGTATGAAGCAAATACTGTTTACTCAAGATATCTTGCTGTCTGAAGCTTGTGTAAGTACAGTGCCGATGATAAGAAGATGCACTCTGCGACACCACCAACATCTGTGACTGTTCCTGAGCCTTGTGAAAGCTTCGGCCCTGCAGATGTATTAAAGCTGCAAGCCAGACAGGGTGAGTGTGTGGTTTATGCCCAACTGCTCCAGAATCCGGCGACGGTGTTTGGTGATCGCCGAGCCCTACTGATGAACAGTCCAATCTTGAAGGGACAACTATGGCTCCAAATTGGAGTATTATATATGGAGAAATTTGTTTTACATGTACTGTCCAGTATGCCCATCGGTTGTTCTGAGCCGAGTACTCTACTGCCCGTTCCGGTCCAGAAACCCAGCGTGGTGCTGCGTTTGGAACTACCAAGTCACCAGAGATGTCTAGTTCCAATACATCTAGGTCAGTCTACTGTCTTGTCACCTTCTCCACCTGATCTGCTGGCTATTGAGTCATGGTGTGCTGACGTCACTGAAGAAAAGGAAGCAGTGGCGCCCTCTCCACACACCTCCTGTGACAATACCAGTGACCAGTTCCCAGGAACATCCCTGACAGTTGAAAGTTTTCCTCTGGACTAGTGTTGAGCGATAGTGCTCGATATCTAAAAATATCGTATCGAAATTGTATCGCCGATAGCACTAAATATCGTCGATATCCGATTTCGATACCGGAAGTCCAATGTAAGTCTATGGGAACAAAATATCGCAACTAAAAAAAACCTTTATTTCCTTGTAAACACTAAATATACACACATAGAATACATATATATATATATATACACATGTCATTGTGACATATATATATACATATATGTATAGTTTATACACTTCTACATAGTAAAATATCCTCTGATTCAATTGCCGGGTAAAGCCGGCTTCTGTGAAAAGACAGAAGCACCCGACATGAAATGACACTTGGTGTACATAGGGTTAACCATGTCTTTTCATGTCGTTTGCAATCTGATTTGCACAAACAATTACATCAGTCTATGTGTGCAAAATTTCACACCTGTAGGGGTTAATTAAAGGTGTAAATTCGTTGTAAAAAAAACAGACTTTTTTGCTACGAATTTACACCTTTAATTAACCCCTACAGGTGTGAAATTTTGCACACTTACACTCATGTAATTGTTTGTGCAAATCAGATATCAAACTACATGAAAAGACATGGTTAACTCTATGTAAACCAAGTGTCATTTCATGTCGGGTTCTGCATTTTCACAAAAGCCGGCAATTGAATTAGCGGCTATTATACTATGTAGAAGTGTATGAACTATAAATATAAATATATATATATATATGTGTCACAAATTCAATGACATGTATATAATATATGAGGTGTAAAATTGCTGAAAAAAAATGCGTGGGCTCCCGCCCTATTTTCGCAACCAGACAGACAAAGCCAGTGAGTGGGGGCAGATAATAATAGCCCAGAGAGGGACCATTATTTTTGGCCCCCCCCGGCTACTAACATCTGCCCCCAGACACCCCAGAAAGGGCAAATCTCTATTAGATTTGCCCTTTCTGGCACTTTGCCCGTCTATTCCCATTGCCCTGTAGCGGTGGCGAATGGGTTAATAAGGGGTTAAAATGACCTTGCAATTGAAAGGTCACTTTAAGCCAGGTTAATAATTGAGAGCTGTCAATCAGACAACTATCAATTATTAATCCTATTGTATGAAAGAAAAATCAAACACACACACTTTAATAAAAAAGAAGTTTAATGAAATAATCACACAGTTTTTGACCATATTTTATTTACCTGCTAAAACCATTTCCTGTAATAAAAATAAAATAATAAAGCAAAATTATTCTTACCAATCCGATGTACAGTCAGGTCCCACGGTGTGATCCATCAGAAAGGGTTAATGTTTACTGCAGGGACCGCAGCTAATGCTGCAGCCTCACAGTAAACCCCCAAATGAATAAGTTCCTCTCCTGGCTGACAGGAGAGGAAGTGGAAAGCTTAATTGATTGCTTTCCACTTTCACTTTAGGTCAGCCAGGGACACAATCAGTGACGTCAGAGGGAACTGGTTAACAAAAATAGGGGATCCCCTCGAAAAAAAATGGCGTGGGGTCCCCCCTATTTTTGTTAACCAGCCAGATGAAGCAGACCGCTGAGGCCTGGATTTTCAGGCTGTTAAGGAGCCAAGATCCATGGACCTTGCCAGCCTGATAATACCAGGCCACAGCAGTCTGCATATCTTGGCTGATTAACAAAAATAGGGGATCCCCTCGAAAAAAATTGGCGTGGGGTCCCCCCTATTTTTGTTAACCAGCCAGATGAAGCAGACCGCTGAGGCCTGGTTTTTCAGGCTGGTAAGGATACAATATCCATGGACCTTGCAAGCCTGATAATACCAGGCCACAGCAGTCTGCTTAGCTTGGCTGGTTAACAAAAATAGGGGATCCCCTCGAAAAAAAAAACGGCGTAGGGGTCCCCCTATTTTTGTTAACCAGCCAAGTAAAATGCAGACTGCTGCGGCCTGGTATTAAAAGACTGTCAAGGCCCATGGATTTTGGCCCTCAACAGCCTGATAATACCAGGCTACAGCAGCCCCACATTTGGCGCATCAAAAGATGTGCCAATTGTGGCACTTTACCCGGCTCTTCCCACTTGCCCTGTAGCGTGGCAAGCAGGGTAATAAGGGGTTAATGTCACTGTTGATTGCACGGTGACAATAAGCCCGGTTAATAACGGAGAGGTGTCAATAAGACACCGATCCATTATTAATCCCAAAGTTATTAAATGCATAAAAAAAAGACAAAGCAAGAGAAAAGTATTTTAATGAAATAAAAGAGACAACACAGTTTTCATTTCTTTTATTGTACTCTCATTCCTGCGACGCCATCGATCTCCTGTAAAAAAAGAAAAAAAAACAAACCAACAGTATACCACCTGTCCGACGCAGTCCATAACGACAGTCCCACGACGATCCAGCTCTGCTACATCGCAATGACAGGCAGAGCCTGTCATCCCGGCGCAGCACAGCTGATTACCTGCTTCCCCGGCGGTGACGTCATCGGACTGACTGCTTTACGGCCGGGATTACCCAGCAGTCACTGCAGTTATCGCGAGAAACTGCATGTGACCGCCGGGGAGAAGAGGATGGCGGCCATGAAGCAGTCCAGGACGTGATCGCCGGAGATCTTCTGCCAGGTAAGTGCCGCTGACTCCTGACAGACCCGACCGACGGACACTGACAGTGACAGACCCGACCGACGGACACAGACAGTGACAGTGACAAATCCGATTCCGGTATTCGATAAGACGAAAATATCGAAACGAATTATCGAAAGGCCGATAGAGCTAATATCGGCCGATAGCCGATATTTACATTATCGTATCGCTCAACACTACTCTGGACCATGAACAGAAGATGGACCTTGTGAGGATGCCTTCAGATTCCATGTGGCAGGTGGATGAAGAAGATGGTACAGAAGCCATTGCATCTCTGTTTTCTACCAACCCGGAGGAAGAGGTCCAGTCTTCTTTGGATAGCGGGCAAATGATAGATCCTATATAGGTACCCTCAGCTTCCATGTGGCCGATTGGTGAAGATACCAAGGCGGAGGTGCTTCCCTCTGATCCCAAGGAGGAGCCCCAGTTTTCTCGAGATAACAGACTGAAGTTGGATCCATTGAAGGTGTCTTCAGTTTCCGGGGGGCCTGTTGATGTTGAGGTCAAAACAGAAGCTTTCAAGTCTCTGCTTTCTGTCAACCAGATGAAAGATGTCCTGGCTAGAGATGAGCGACTTTGCCTCTGGGAGGGTCGAGTCGAGTTTCGGACCACCCGACTTTATCAAAAGTCGAGTTGAATGAAATCGTCCGGAAAAAGTCGGAGTTCCAACTGAAACTCGAACCGACCCCAATGCAAGTCAATGCGGAAGAAAAATCAGCAGTGAGTGGAGGACAGTAAACACACCTACAGTGCCCATTTCAATGCCAACGACATCAATTCTTATTACTTAAGCTTGTCAACCTTAATTTACTTTATAATAATAGTAACACATTGAAAACTTGGGGTTATTTGGCTAAAGTTGTGGGGGGGGCAGGGCTGGCTCCAGGTTTTCGTGGGTCCCGGGCAATAGAGTCTCAGTGGGCCCCTTTAACACATACCACAAATCATGATGCTCCGATACGGCAGAGAAATATAGGTATAGTACAATGCCAAATACTTCACTGCTTACATTACATGAGTAAAATCTATTGTAAATTCTACAATAGCTCAAATACCGGACAGTATAGTCCTCCATATAGTATTATGGGCACCACATAGTGCGCCATACAGAATAATGAGTTGCATATATTGCTCCATACATAATTGGTCCCATATAATGTTCAATACAGTTTATGATGAGCTCCACATAATGCTCCAGTATATGATGGACCCCATATAATGTGCCATACAATATAGGACGGTCCCCATAGAGTATAATGAGCCCCACATATTGCTCCATACAGTATAATGAGTCGCATGTAAAACTCCATACAGTATATGATAGGCCCCATATATTGCTCCATACAGAATGGGCTCCATATAATGCTCCATACAGAATAGGCCCCATATGTTCTCCATATGATGCTCCATATATTAAGGGCCCTATATGATGCCCCATAAATAATGAACCCCATATGATGCTCTAGTATATGATGGGCCCCATATATGATGCTCCAGTGTATGATGAGCCCCATATAATGCTGCAAATATAATGCTCCATATATAATGGGCTCCATGTGATGCTCCATATATAATGTGCCCTATATGGTGCGCCTTATATAATGGGCCCCATATGATGCTCCAGTATATGATGGCCCCATGGATGATGCTCCAGTGTATGATGGGCCTATATAATGCTCCATATATAATGGGCCCCATATGATGCTCCAGTCTATAATGGGCCCCGTATATGATGCTCCAGTGTATGATGGGCCCAATTTATAATGCTCCAGTGTATAATGGGCCCTATGTATGATGCTCAAGTGTATGATGGGCCCCATATATAATTCTCCAGTGTATAATGATCCCCATACATTGCTCCAAATATTAAAAAAAATCCTCGCTGGGCACTGCTCTACTCGGGACTCCTCAGCATTGCCATTTTCCTGCTCTCTGCACTGTGACTGTTTAGGCAGAGGGCGCACAGACGTGACGTCATCGCGCTCTCTGACCTGAATGTCACTGTCAGGAAATGCGGAAGACATCACAGCAGTGGAGCAGGGAGAGATAAGTATTGCAAGTGCTGGGGCCCTGAGCAAGCAGGGGGGCCCACTCATGGGCGCCACCACTGGCACAGTGCCCCTCAAAGTACACCGGTGTCTCCGACGGCGAGTGGACCCTCCACCTGCTCAGGGCCCCGGGCACTTGCCCGGGTGTGCCAGGTGCTGACGCCGGCCCTGGGGGGGGTTACAGCCCAGTTAGGGAGGTGGAAAAACTGGCATATGTTGAGGTGTAGGCTGGACGTTCAGCAGCTGCAAATGGAGGAATTGGAGAAGTCGGAGGAAGAGAAGGACAAAGCGAGCCATTTTGCTGGCAACCTATGTGTCATCAGGGATGGTGGTACAAAATCCATTGAAACCCAGGCATGGTTCATTTTAATAAAGGTGAGATCGCCAACATTTTAGGTCGACAAACGGTTCCTTCTTTCTGTCAGGATTGATCCAGCAGCACTGAAGACTCTTTCTGATAGCACACTACCAGCAGGGCAAGCGAGCTCCTGTAAGGCATATTGTGCCAATTCAGGCCAGGTGTCCAGTTTACAGGCCCAGTAGTCAAAGGGGAATGACCTGTGAGGGAGAACATCGATAGGGGAGAAGAGGTAATTTTGAACCATAGTTGACAACTGCTGTCTCCTGTCTGTTGCAATCGATTCAGTGTTAACAGTCATGTGAGCGGTAATCGAGAAATCAGTCCACAACATGGTAAAGAAACCCATGTCTCTAACGCCACTTCGACTGTGTGCACCACGAACACCTCTTCCACGTTGCCCAGTACGCTCGTGGTAGAACCTGCACCGCTGCTGTGTGCTGGAATGCCTCTAACAAACGGTTTACCAGAGTTGCTTGTTTGTTCGCCAATATTAGCTCTAGGTTCTCCTGTGGCATGATGTTCTGTAATTTGCCTTTATAGCATGGATCGAGGATGCTGGCTAACCAGTAGTCGTTATCCTTCATAATTTTGGCAATGCGGGGGTTCCTTTTTAGGATCCTCAAGACATAATCACACATGTGGGCCAATATTCCAGGTGTCAATGATGCATTGCCAGTGGTGGGTGGAGGAGCACTTTCTGCCAAATCCACATCCCTCCAGTCACGCACAAACCCTGTACCTGACCTTGGCAAGCCAACATTTTCTCTTGCCCCCTAAGAAGCATCCTTCTCCCCAAAATAATCATCCCCCTCATCCTCTTCCTCCTCCTCTTCCTGTTCTTCCACAACCTCGTCCAGGACAGTTCCCTGAGCAGACAATGCCTGACCATCATCAAGGCTTCCCTCCTCCGCTGCAGACGCCTGATCCTTAATATGCATCAAAGTTTGCATGAGCGGATGCATAAGAGGGATGCTCATGCTAATGATGGCGTCGTCTGCGCTTACCAGCCGTGTGCATTCCTCAAAACACTGAAGGACTTTACAGAATACTTTCAGCTTTGACCACTGCACACCAGACAACTCGAAGTCTGCCCTCAAACTGCCTGCCTCCCACAAATGCATTACAGCCTGCCTTTGTTCGCACAGCCTCTAAACCATGTGCATGGTGGAGTTCCACCTTGTTGCAACGTCTATGATTAGGCGGTGCTTGGGGAGGTGGAGCGATCGCTGCAGCCTCTGCATAAAACTGGAGTCTACAGTCGAGCGATGGATGCGCGAGCACAGTCTTCGCACCTTATGGAGCAGGGCTGGTAACTCAGGATAATTATTTATGAAGCACTGCACCACCAGGTTCAAGGTGTGATCCAGGCAAGGTATGTGTCTGAGTTTTGCAAGGGCTATTGCCGCCACAAAATTACGGCCGTTATCACTGACTACCTTGCCTGGCTCAAGATGTAGACTGCCCAGCCATGACTCAGTTTCTCGCTGCAAGTGGTCGGCCAGTACCTCCGCGGTGTGTCTGTTGTCACCCAAAAGACAAAAAACCTGACTAGCACATCCAGACTAATGTGAACTAGGTGCAAACCAAAGGGAGCTACCCTCATGTAAAACATCCAAAAAAAGGCTGCACTCAAGCATACTAAAGCATGACAACATAGAATATATGAAATTTTGAATAGCAATATGGCTTTGGAATATAAGGAAAAATTTGAGACGCTTAGTATAAACATTTGGCCAAACATTTTAAAGCTCAACAACCATCGTCAAGGTGGTCTCAATTCTGTTGAGTCCCTAACCTAATGTGAACATACCTCTATTAGGCTGATATCTGAATTTCTGGGCGAATATGCACCTCTGTCAGTAATGCCTGCATTTATGGGTAAAGTAGGGAGCTGGTGTAATTAAAATCACCACCTGGTGGGAGCGGAGTGCTCGGTCAGTAAGCTAACATTCAAAAGACAAAAAAACCTGACTAGCACATCCAGACTAATGTGAACTAGGTGCAAACCAAAGGGAGCTACCCTCATGTAAAACATCCAAAAAAAGGCTGCACTCAAGCATACTAAAGCATGACAACATAGAATATATGAAATTTTGAATAGCAATATGGCTTTGGAATATAAGGAAAAATTTGAGACGCTTAGTATAAACATTTGGCCAAACATTTTAAAGCTCAACAACCATCGTCAAGGTGGTCTCAATTCTGTTGAGTCCCTAACCTAATGTGAACATACCTCTATTAGGCTGATATCTGAATTTCTGGGCGAATATGCACCTCTGTCAGTAATGCCTGCATTTATGGGTAAAGTAGGGAGCTGGTGTAATTAAAATCACCACCTGGTGGGAGCGGAGTGCTCGGTCAGTAAGCTAACATTCAAAAGACAAAAAACCTGACTAGCACATCCAGACTAATGTGAACTAGGTGCAAACCAAAGGGAGCTACCCTCATGTAAAACATCCAAAAAAAGGCTGCACTCAAGCATACTAAAGCATGACAACATAGAATATATGAAATTTTGAATAGCAATATGGCTTTGGAATATAAGGAAAAATTTGAGACGCTTAGTATAAACATTTGGCCAAACATTTTAAAGCTCAACAACCATCGTCAAGGTGGTCTCAATTCTGTTGAGTCCCTAACCTAATGTGAACATACCTCTATTAGGCTGATATCTGAATTTCTGGGCGAATATGCACCTCTGTCAGTAATGCCTGCATTTATGGGTAAAGTAGGGAGCTGGTGTAATTAAAATCACCACCTGGTGGGAGCGGAGTGCTCGGTCAGTAAGCTAACATTCAAAAGACAAAAAACCTGACTAGCACATCCAGACTAATGTGAACTAGGTGCAAACCAAAGGGAGCTACCCTCATGTAAAACATCCAAAAAAAGGCTGCACTCAAGCATACTAAAGCATGACAACATAGAATATATGAAATTTTGAATAGCAATATGGCTTTGGAATATAAGGAAAAATTTGAGACGCTTAGTATAAACATTTGGCCAAACATTTTAAAGCTCAACAACCATCGTCAAGGTGGTCTCAATTCTGTTGAGTCCCTAACCTAATGTGAACATACCTCTATTAGGCTGATATCTGAATTTCTGGGCGAATATGCACCTCTGTCAGTAATGCCTGCATTTATGGGTAAAGTAGGGAGCTGGTGTAATTAAAATCACCACCTGGTGGGAGCGGAGTGCTCGGTCAGTAAGCTAACATTCAAAAGACAAAAAACCTGACTAGCACATCCAGACTAATGTGAACTAGGTGCAAACCAAAGGGAGCTACCCTCATGTAAAACATCCAAAAAAAGGCTGCACTCAAGCATACTAAAGCATGACAACATAGAATATATGAAATTTTGAATAGCAATATGGCTTTGGAATATAAGGAAAAATTTGAGACGCTTAGTATAAACATTTGGCCAAACATTTTAAAGCTCAACAACCATCGTCAAGGTGGTCTCATTCTGTTGAGTCCCTAACCTAATGTGAACATACCTCTATTAGGCTGATATCTGAATTTCTGGCGAATATGCACCTCTGTCAGTAATGCCTGCATTTATGGGTAAAGTAGGGAGCTGGTGTAATTAAAATCACCACTGTGGAGCGGAGTGCTCGTCAGTAAGCTAACATTTCAAAGACAAAAAACCTGACTAGCACATCCAGACTAATGTGAACTAGGTTCAAACCAAAGGGAGCTACCCTCATGTAAAACATCCAAAAAAAGGCGCACTCAAGCATACTAAAGCATGACAAATAGAAATATGAAATTTTGAATAGCAATAGGGCTTTGGAATATAAGGAAAAATTTGAGAGTGTTGAGCTTTAAAATGTTGGCCAAATGTTTATACTAAGCGTCTCAAATTTTCCTTATATTCCAAAGCCATATTGCTATTCAAAATTTCATATTCTATGTGTCATGCTTTTAGTATGCTTGAGTGCAGCCTCTTTTTGATGTTTTACATGAGGGTAGCTCCCTTGGTTTGCACCTAGTTCACATTAGTCGGATGTGCTAGTCAGGTTTTTATGTCTTTTGAATGTAGCTTACTGACCGAGCACTCCGCATCCCACCAGTGTGTGATTTTAATTACACCAGCTCCCTACTTACCCATAAATGCAGGCATTACTGACAGAGGTGCATATCGCCCAGAAATTCAGATATCAGCCTAATAGAGGTATGTTCACATTAGTTAGGACTCAACAGAATTGAGACCACCTTGACGATGGTTGTTGAGCTTTAAAATGTTTGGCCAAATGTTTATACTAAGCGTCTCAAATTTTTCCTTATATTCCAAAGCCATATTGCTATTCAAATTTCATATATTCTATGTTGTCATGCTTTAGTATGCTTGAGTGCAGCCTTTTTTTGGATGTTTTACATGAGGGTAGCTCCCTTTGGTTTGCACCTAGTTCACATTAGTCTGGATGTGCTAGTCAGGTTTTTTGTCTTTTGAATGTTAGCTTACTGACCGAGCACTCCGCTCCCACCAGTGGTGATTTTAATTACACCAGCTCCCTACTTTACCCATAAATGCAGGCATTACTGACAGAGGTGCATATTCGCCCAGAAATTCAGATATCAGCCTAATAGAGGTATGTTCACATTAGGTTAGGGACTCAACAGAATTGAGACCACCTTGACGATGGTTGTTGAGCTTTAAAATGTTTGGCCAAATGTTTATACTAAGCGTCTCAAATTTTTCCTTATATTCCAAAGCCATATTGCTATTCAAAATTTCATATATTCTATGTTGTCATGCTTTAGTATGCTTGAGTGCAGCCTTTTTTGGATGTTTTACATGAGGGTAGCTCCCTTTGGTTTGCACCTAGTTCACATTAGTCTGGATGTGCTAGTCAGGTTTTTTGTCTTTTGAATGTTAGCTTACTGACCGAGCACTCCGCTCCCACCAGGTGGTGATTTTAATTACACCAGCTCCCTACTTTACCCATAAATGCAGGCATTACTGACAGAGGTGCATATTCGCCCAGAAATTCAGATATCAGCCTAATAGAGGTATGTTCACATTAGGTTAGGGACTCAACAGAATTGAGACCACCTTGACGATGGTTGTTGAGCTTTAAAATGTTTGGCCAAATGTTTATACTAAGCGTCTCAAATTTTTCCTTATATTCCAAAGCCATATTGCTATTCAAAATTTCATATATTCTATGTTGTCATGCTTTAGTATGCTTGAGTGCAGCCTTTTTTTGGATGTTGTCACCCAAAGACATCACCTTTAAAACAACCTGCTGACGCTTACCACTAGCTGTTCGATAGTGTGACACCTCGTGTGCAACACTGGCAGCTGCGATGGAGTACTCTTGTGACTGCGCTCTGCCGACGAGCTTTCGCTTCTGGAGGAGGAGGGTTGAGCGCCTACAGCCAACTGTTGCCTATACCATGGGCTAGGCAGCACTGTCCCACCGCCGCTGTCCCCTGTGGACCCTGCATCCACCACATTAACCCACTGTGCAGTGATGGACACGTAACGGCCCTGGCCATGCCTACTGGCCCATGCATCTGTTGTGAGGTGCACCTTTCCACTCACTGATTGTCTGAGTGCATGGACAATGCGGTCTTTCACATGCAGGTGGAGGGCAGGGATGGCTTTTCTAGGAAAGAAGTGCCGACTGAGTAGGTCATAGCATGGGACATCGTAGGCCATAAACTCTCGGAATGCTGAGCTTTCAACCAAACGGAAGGGCATCATCTCTAATGAGATCAGTTTGGCAATGTAGGCGTTCAAAGCCAGTGTACGTGGATGAGAGGATGAGTACTTTCTTATCCTACTCAGAGTCTTTGCTACGGTGAGCTGGACTTGAGAGCTGCATTTGGTGGAACTAGCGGTGGACATGGCGAACTGAAAGGGGGGTGGTGATGGTGGTGGTGATGGCCTAGATGCTGTCTTTCGTTGGAAAACCATTGGGATTCCCTGACTGCTTTGGCCTTGCGACAAAACCTCAACATTTCTTGCTGGTGGTGTGCCAACCGGTGGGCTTACAGTGGGGGAAGCAATGTAGCGTTGCTGGCTACCTTCAGTCGGAGCATGTGCACATGTGCACCTGAGGTTTTGTAGTCCGTCCACGCTTGGAAGTGCATGGTGCTTACATGTCTAAGCATGCAACTGGTATTCAAATTTCAGAGATTTTTCCCTCAACTAAAGGTCCTTCGGCACTTCTTACAGATAACCATTGCCTCATCAATAGGATTTTGGTCAAAAAAGTGCCACACTGCACTCTTCCTACTATGGGAAAACTTTTCAGGGTTTGCACGCTGTGCTAATTTAACCGTCTGGCCAAGCTGTCCTGCAACTCTTTTTGTTTTTTCAACACCTTTTTGGACGGCTACGGACCTGCCAGATAACCGCTGCTGCGATGTCGATGCCTGCTGCGGATCCTCCTCCTCTTCTGAGCTATTGCCAGCGGCACCCTCTTCCCTCAATGGATGCCAGTCCGGGCCAACAACTGGGTCATCCATCACCTCCTCTTCAATTTCATCTGCACCTTTCTCTGTGTCACCGTGTAAGATGGTATAGTATGCGGGAAGGGGCACCTGAGTTTCATCAGGGTCAGAATCTGGCTCAGTAGACTGCGAGGGCAATGCAGTGCTCTGGGTGAATGTACCAGCAGAATCATATAGCAGTGGCTGTGCATCAGTGCACTCCATGTCATATTAATCTAGGACTGGGGAATTCAGGATTTCACTTGATAACCCAGGCATGGTATGTGAAAAGAGCTCAAGGGAGTAATCTGAAGTGTGGCCTGCCGCATCCTTCCCTTTTGGTGGGGGTGAAGGACACAAGGAAAGGTGTTGTTCCTGACCAGGAGCCTGCATTTTTTGAAACTTCAGAAGAGGAGCCGATAGAGCTGGAGGCTGTTTCGGCAATGTAAGCCAAAACCTGTTCCTGATGCTCCGGCTTTAATAGCGGTTTACCTACTCCCAGAAAAGGAAGCCTTCCAAGCCTTCTGGAGCCAGACAGTGACGCAGGCTCAACACCTCCTGCCTTAGGTGCTATTGTGCTTTTGGCACTACTAGCAGATGCACCACCATCAGTACCAGCTGCCCCCCCCGCTCACGTCCGCGGCCTCTTCCACCATACTTTCTCATGTTTGTGAAAAATTAACAAAAAATACCAGCAGATATATGGTACTGTATGAGGAGCGTACAGCTGTATACGGTGTAGGGAAAAGTGTAAATCTCCGTATATATTTCCGGAGTCACACACAGACGCTTACTTAGTATGGATTTGACCATAATACAAAGAGCAGATATACGGTACTGTATCAGAAGCGGACAGCTGTTTACGGTATAGGGGAAAATTTAAATCTCCGTATATATTTCCGGAGTCAGACAAAGACGCTCACTCAGTATGGATTTGACCGTAATACAAAAAGCAGAAAAACGGTACTGTATCTGAAGCATACAGCTGTATATGGTGTAGGGTCAAATTTAAATCTCCTTATATATATTTCCGGAGTCACACACAGACTCTCACTCAGTATGGATTTGACTGTAATAAAAACAGCAGAAATACGGTACTGTATCAGAAGCGTACAGCTGTATATGGTGTAGTGAAAAATTTAAATTTCCGTATTTATTTCCGGAGTCACACACAAATAGTCAGCATGTATTTGTCCGTGATACCAGCCGGTACACGGTAGTGTGTGAGGAGCGTACAGCTCTATAAGGTGTGGGAAAAAATGAACGCTCGGTAACTGTGCAGAAAAAAAAGAATAAAAGTATTAGTGCTATGTAAAAAGCAGTCTGCACAGCAGTGTACACCCAGCAAAACAGCTATCAGGCAGCCTAATAACCAGCGCTAACTCTCTCCCTACTGATAAACAGTCAGCAACCTCTCCCTACTGTTAAGTAGTGATGAGCCACCCTCGTAGTGTTCAGTTTGGTTCTGTTCGCCGAACAGCCGTGTATTCGTCAAACTGTTCATCGAACACCGTTAAAACCAATGGCAGGCAAACCAAAACACATAGAAACACAAAGAAAACACATAGAAAACACTTCAAAGGTGTCCAAAAGCTGACAAATTGCTCACAAGACACAACTAACATATTGAAAAGTGACAAGTACATATAGCAATGCGAAAAGAAAAGAGGTGGAGGAGTAAAAGGAGGGGACACAGATATAGGCATGTCATGCCGTTCTAAAACCAAAAAAGTGCCAAGCCGACATGGCCAGTCAGTTCCTGCCCGTGCGACTTGCGTGT
Organism: Oophaga sylvatica; assembly: GCA_033576555.1. Taxonomy (NCBI): domain Eukaryota; kingdom Metazoa; phylum Chordata; class Amphibia; order Anura; family Dendrobatidae; genus Oophaga; species Oophaga sylvatica. The sequence continues at coordinate 11,053 of JARQOD010002720.1, read as the reverse complement.
TGCCGGGTTTGTGCCAGAGCTGCGGTGGACCCTGACGGCCAGCCCCCTCTCCCAATACTGGTGCCTGTCCGCTGGTGGGTCGAGCGAGCCCCCTGCGGTGGAGGCAGGTCTAATCTTTTTTATTTAAATTGTCTCTCTAATTTGAATGAGTACACTTTAAATCCTTTTACAAGGATCTATTGGAGGGAAAGTCTCATGCCAGCAGCTGCTGTGGTTCCAGCTCCACCCAGGAAGTGGAGAGGTGTGGTTGCTGGTGGTGGAAGCTGTGTGCAAGCTGCTTGGAGCTAAGTGCCTGGGAAGGAGGATTTTTTTTTCTCTATCTGGACTGCTACCTGCCCCTTCCCAGGCAGAGAGACCTTCCCTGGGACTGAGCGTCGGGGCTGTGCCCCTGGCTCCCACCCCCCGGCAAGCTAGCTGGGGTGGGGGGCCTCACATATCATCTGGAGGCCCACGCTGAAGCAAGCCAGTCCCGGGGATGAACAGGAAAAAGACATCGGGGGGCCGCAAGGCTCCAGGATCCAGGACCCCTGAAGCCGGGGCCGTGGCAGCTCCTTCTCCCGGTGAGGAGGCTGCAGGCAGAGGTGCGGCAGGAGCCCCCTTAATATCTGGGGCTCCAAGGCTGCGGGAGAGCCGTCCACCATCTATGCCTCCCGCATCCATGCCCACCTCTGTGAGTATGAGGAGGCAGCTAAGCAGCTGAGGATACTCCGGGAGAGGTTGAGGGGAGCTCGAGTGACAGCAAAAAATAAGCTCCCTGCCTCAAAGAGAGCGGAGGTATCTGCCACGGTCGGAAGGCTGAAGGGGGAGATAAGAGCACTGGAAGAGAGGAGGAAGATCATCCTGGAGGGAAGCGGCCCCTTCGAGGAGAAGCTAAGGAACGATGACCGGTTCAGAGCCATGACCGGGGGGTCTCCTGGGGAGTCAGGAGGCCCCAGCCAGGTGGAGGACGAGGAGGAGGAAGATGGCGGAATATCTGCGCCAGCTCCACCTGGGGACCTGGTGAGTAAGAGCGCACAGGACCTGGTGAGTAAGAGCGCCCAGGACCTGGTGGGTAAGAGCTCCCAGGTATCACGCAGCGGGATAGCCCCCGAACAAGTGGCTCTCCCACCGGACTCCAGTGACATGGAGGAAAGTGGGAGTGAGGGGGAGGATGGAGGGAGCGGGAGTAATAACAAGGGGGGCTGCCTCATCCTACAGCAAGTGAGGCAGATTGAGTCCCCGGCACGGTTTGGCACGCTGTTGTTTGGGGATGAGGTCTGCCTTGAGGATGAGGCAACTGGGAAGAGGGGAAGAAGGCGTAAGGCGAAGCAAGTGGTGGAGGAGAAACTTGTTTTTGTCCCTCTTTCCGGGGCCCCCCAGTCCCGCTGTGTGGAACCCGCTGCCCACCCCAGCCCGGGCCCTGTGGTGGGTCCGGTGCAAGGGAGCGGGGAGAGTAAAGTCTGCCTGGGTCTTGCTGACACTTCTGGTGGTGGCAGTTCGGATTCAGGCAGCGATATGGAGGTCGGTGCTGGTACTGGTAATGGTGGCGTTAGTGGGGGTGCTTGGGCTCAGTCCCCGGTGGCAGGGGGGCTGGCCCAGCACCTGGTAAAGGTAAAGCCAGGGCCGCATCTCCAATTGCGGTGAGAGCAGCTTCTGGGCCCCCCACGAACGGATCCGTTAAATCTGGATCACTTATGGGGGTCCAGAAGCATAGAAGGGGCGCAGATACTGCTGTAAAGCAGCAATTAAAGACCTGCAAGGGTTTGGTCGCTCCCCTGGAGGCGACCGTGGTGAAGCCGGGGCACTCGGCACGTAGACCCCAAAAGGGGTCCGTGCGGGGGACCCCGCCACCACTGGATGCCGAAGGGGAGTGGCCAGCCTTGCCTACAGCAGGGGGTGGTACAGAGCGGCAGTGAAGGCCTGTGGGGGGGCGTGGCCTCCCTGAATGTTGCCCTGCCTGCAGAGGCATGCAGGGGGGCCGTGCTCTCCTTGACCGCAATCCCGCCTGCCGTGCTCGCATCATCTGGGGTGGGTGTGGCCTCGCAAGGGGCTGCTGGCCAGCCTGGAGTTGCTGTAGCCGGTGGAGGGGGCGTGGCCTCGGTGGCCGTGGCTCCGCCCACTGTGACCGTGTCATCTGGGGTGGGCGAGGCCTCGCAAGGGGCTGCTGCCCAGCCTGGAGTGACTGTGGGCCGGCGGAGGAGGTGTGTGGAGGGCAGGGTGCGGTGGCAAAGTCCGTCCCTGCCCTAGGAAGCACAGAGAAAGGAAAGAAGAAAAAAAAAAAAAGTGTTCCAGAGAGCCCAGGAGCTGCTGCTGCTCCTGAGCCCAGGCAGGGTGTACTAAGTGCACTCTGCTCTGGAGCATTTAAAGGGGCAGCGGCACTCCTGGGTAGAGGAAAAAAAAATGATGAAGACAAAGACATCTTTATCCAGCCAGGGCCCCCAGCAGGAGGTGTGGAAAGCGGCAGACCTAAAAGCAAAGATAAAGGCAATGTAAATATTGTAAATAATGCAAATATTGTAAATAATGAAAATAATGTAAATAATAGTGTATATATGGATAGTATGGATAGTGAGGTTGATAGTGATGGTGTGAGTGACATTTTTGAAGAGCTGTTTGCGGAGGTGGTGCATGGAGGTGTGAGTGATGGCGAGGGTGGTATGAATGAGGGAGTGAGTCTGGGAGTGAATGCCGGGGTGGATGCAGGTGTGAATGTGGGAGCAAGTGTGAGTGGGGTAAGGGCTGGTCCATCTGCCTCCCCAGCCGTGGCTCCCAGGCGTTCATATGCGGGGGTCACGGCTGGGGGTAGGGGGGCTCCCGGGGGGGTTCTCAGGGGATCTCCTCACCTCTGGACTCCGGGGACGGCGTTTTGCACCGCCGTTTCCTGGAGGCCCTCAAAAGGGGAGAAAGGTCGATAATTGTAGAGGGGAGAACGGTGGACTTGTCTTTCTGGATAGAGAGACATGGTTTAGCCGCCTTCCAAGAGAGAAGAGAGGGAGGGACTGTATGGTCTCTCCCAACAGCCGGGCAAGGGCTGGTAAGGAGGAATGTGGTCCGTCTTCGGTGGGGGGGCAGTGAAGCTTGCCCACCCAGGAGTAGGGTGGTGGAGCTCCTCCTGAAGATGGGCTTCAGGGCAGATGACATCTTTGCCCTGATCCATCCCACATCAGCCCGTTTCTTTGACATCAGCTTTGTTCGGCCAGAGGGGCTTGAGCTCTTCTGGTCAAATTATGAGCTGGTGAAAGGGGAGCCCGGATGGCGAGGCTTCGTCGTACAGGCGGTGTCTCGCCAAAATTCCATCAAGAGAGTGACCGTGGTGACATGTAACGAGTCACTCTCATGGCGTGGACATAATGACGTGGCTTTCCCGGTATGGGGAAGTCACTGAGGTCCCAAAAAAGAACAGGGACGAGTTTGGTATTTGGTCGGGGGGCTGGACCTTCATGGTTAAGTTGAAGGTCTCAGGCGATACGGTCACCCACATCCCTTCCTCGGCATTCCTGGGAAGGGACAGGATCCTGATCTTCTACCAGGGGCAGCCGAAGGTTTGTCACAAGTGCGGCGATCCCCGCCACTTCAGCGCAAGCTGCAAGGTGCAGAAATGTGCCTTGTGTGGCGGGGTGGGCCATCTCGCCGCTGCGTGTAGGGACATTCGGTGCAACCTGTGTGGTGACTTAGGTCATCCGTATAGCCGCTGCCCTCGCTCCTTCTCCAATACTGCTGCGGGCCCGGTGGGGGAGACCGTGGGGGGGAAACCTCCGGCGGGGCTTCCTCTGTCGCGGCGGGCGGTGGTGGCGGGGAGGGGGCTGAGGGGCCAGTGAGGAAAGGCAAAGTCACTAGAGGCCCCTCATATCAGCGGAGGCAGGCGGCTCGCCAGGGGGGTAAGGAGCAGGTGGAGCCTCGGGTAACCGGGGTGATGCCTGCTCCTCCCTCTGGGTTGGTGGCTAAAGCCTCTGAGGCCCTGGGGGAGGAAGCGGTGAACGACGAGATCAGGAGGATGGAGAGGGAGGATAAAGCGGCTGACTCAGACAACTCCTCTCAGTATGAAAGTGTTGATGAGGAAGTCTTAGAGCAGCCTACAATATCAAAGGGTGGAAAAAAGCGCAACAACAGGAGGGGGAGGAAGAGGCTGAATAAGTCTTCCAAATCCCCCCACCCCCGACCGTGAGGGTACCAACGGAAGTGCCCACCGTTCCCCCTCTGATCACACTCTCCAACCGGTTCCAGGCCCTTGAGGACTCTGCTAAAGAGTCGCCGGACGAGGGCAGGGGACCGGGGGCGGCATCGGGGGGTCTTTTAGGGGATGGCGGAGTCCAACCCTTGGGGAACGTTGTTTCTCCCAAGGGGGGGACAGACCTGGAGTCCGGAGGTGAGGACACCAGGGGAGGAGGAATGGACACCTCGTCCACCTTAAAAAGGAAAGGTTCCGACTCCTCCCCCGAGGGTTGTGGGAGTGGGGTGGGTAAGAAGAAGGCCGTCGAGCTTGATCACTCATGATGGCTGAACTCGCTCCGTTGACGCTGGCGTCCATTAATGTCGCCAGCATTAAGTCAGATGCGGCTAGATTTACGGCCTTTGATTTTCTCACCCGAATTGAGGCTGAAATTTTATTTTTGCAGGAGACCAGACTAACTGACATGGGGGCCATACATAAAGCACAGAGAGAGTGGAGGTGCGGGCCCTCATACTGGTCTCTTGCGGCCGAGACGTATAGCGGGGTGGCAGTCCTCTTTAAGACTGCAGATGTGGAATGCAGACGAGTGATCGAGCTAGAAATGGGGAGGTGCCTGGTCCTTGACGTCTTCATGAGGGGACAAGAGCTACGGCTCATAAACATCTATGGTCCACAATCAAAGTGGGACCGGAAATGTCTCTTCCTGAGGATTAAGCCCTTTCTTTTTACAAGCCGGCAGGTGGTCTTCGGTGGGGACTTCAACACCATTACGAGGTCCCGTGATCGGGGGGGTCCTGGAGATCGCCTGGCTTATGACAGTGTCACGCTCAATAGCATAGCCAGTGAAGCTCGCCTGGTGGATGTCCACATCCGGCACACCCCAGGTCACGGGGGTTTCACCTATCATAGGGGTAGCTGTAGATCTAGAATAGACAGGTTTTTTTTAAAGGAGGATGCATCTTTTCTGCTGTGTCCGCCGTTGAGGTGGAGTTCTCCGATCACTGTCTAATTTTCTTTTCTGTGAATGTTGCAGAAACTCCCGGATGGGAAGAGGGCTGTGGAAGCTGAATTCGTCCCTGCTGGAAGAAGCGAATGTGAGACAATCCTTCAAGGATTTTCTTCAGAGCCAGGTACCGCTTTTGGATCTCTGTAGTAGTAAGTCAGAGTGGTGGGAGATCTTCAAAAAGCGGGTGGCGGGGTTCTTCCGCAAGCTCTCGAGCCTCAGGAGTCTGAACAGGCATCGCTTGTATCAGGCTCTGGGGAGGAAACTCGAGCAGCTCGTCTCGACTGGAGGTGACGTGAGGAAATCTCCAGAGTGAAGTCTTTGCTTAAGAGGTGTCAGTATGATAAGCACACATCTTTGGTTTTTGAGAGGGATTTCGGGAAGTACCGCTCACCCGACCCCTACAGGAACTGTAAGATGTCAGTGAATTGTAAAATGGTGACAGGACTGATCGATAGTACGGGGTCCCTGAACAGATCCAAATCAGTGATCCTGGAGGTGGTCAGGTCCTTTTACTCACACCTCTTGGGAAAGAGGGATCTAGATCGGGATGAGATGTCGGCTTTCCTGGCTGAAACCATCCCTGAGCCAGGGGATGATCCCTCTCTTGGTGTTTTGGCAGAAGCAATCAGGGAAGAGGAAGTGAGACTGGCCATTGATGGGCTTCGGCCCAAAAAATCGCCAGGTCCGGATGGCTTAACATCCGAATTTTATAAGACCTTTAGGGACTCCTTGGTCCCCCTCTTGACTGGGGTGTTTAATGAGTGTCTTTCCTCGGGTACTCTTCCCGGTTCAATGAGGAGGTCAGCCCTGATTATTCTGTCAAAGGGTAAAGACTCGTCCCGTATTGAGAATTGGCGTCCCATAGCGCTTCTCAATACGGCTCGGAAGGTTCTGGCGAAGGTGTTGTTTAACCGGCTGGTCAAGTTTGCACCCCGGCTCCTTTCGGAGGCCCAGCACTGCTCTGTTCCAGGCCGCAGCACCTTTAGTGCTGTGCTCGGTGTCCGAGAGGCAGTGGAACAGGGTAGGGCAGGTCACTGGAAGGGGTATCTACTGTCATTAGACCAAGCAAAAGCCTTTGACCGGGTTAACCATGAGTACCTCTGGTCTGTCCTTTTAAGGTACGGTCTGCCTGGGAGGTTTGTAAATTGGCTAGAGATCTTGTACCAAGGGGCTGAGACTTTCCCGCTCGTGAACGGTTGGTCGGGGCGCCCTTTTGAGGTGGGTTCTGGGGTCCGTCAGGGCTGTCCTCTGAGCCCACTTTTATACGCGTTCGCGATCGATCCCTTCCTGAGGAGGGTAGATCGTGGACCGTTGGTGGGAGTCGGGATGGACCAGGCAGGCTCTGGGCCCCCTCTGAGGGTGGTGGCGTACGCTGACGATATTTCCCTTTTCGTATCCTCGAGAGGGGAGGCGGATTGGGTCATGTCCGAGGTCGTGCGTTACTCGGAGGCATCCGGGTCCATGATCAACCGGGAAAAGTGTGAGAGTCTCTGGCTGGGAGGGGGAGATCCTAGTTTTGATCTCCCGGGCACCCTTCCAGAGCCCCAGGCCTCCGCCAAAATTCTAGGCATCGAATTTGGTCCCGGGGACTATCCCAGCAAAATTGGGAGGGCAGACTCAAGATTGCCGCCCAAAAGGTGGACCAGTGGAAGGGTTGGTCTTTAACCCTGAGGGAAAGGGTTGGCTTGGCTAAAGGTTTTCTGCTTCCCTTGTTAATTTACCTGGGCAGTGTGTGCATTTTGCCAGAACCTCTCTGGACACGGGTTTACAGCCTGTTCTTCCAGCTGTTATGGGGGAATAGGCTCAACCTAATCAAGAGAGAGGTCACGTACCGTACGAGGAGACTAGGTGGGTTGGGTATGGTCAACCCAGTAGTGTTCTTAGTGAACACCTTTCTTAAAGCCAACATTTCCAACCTCTGGCTGGAGAGGGCTCCTCCGTGGGTATTCTCCTGCAGGGGTTGGTTTCGGCCCTTCTTCCAGGAATGGGAGACAGGAGGGCAGGTGAAGGATCTCCGTACACCTCACGGACATCTCCCGGCTTACGCTACCCCGGTTCTGAAGGTGATCCGCCGGTGGGGTCTGGAGGTGAGGGAAATCAGGACCATGTCGAGACAATGTCTTGACAGAAGGGTTCTGTTGACCCATTTCCAGAAGCCCCTGGTCCTCAGGGATTGCTCAGGCCGGGATCTGGAGGTGGGGTTTGGGCTTTTAAATTCAGAGCGGATCCCCACGAAGTTTTGGGACTTGGCCTGGCGCTGCTTTCATGGGAGACTGTATGTAAGGGACAACTTGAAGTACAGGAACTCTGATGATCGGGGTTGTCCTGTGAGGAGTGTGGCGACGTGCTGGAAAGCATGGAGTACTTCCTCCTTCAGTGTCCCTTTAATGCAGAGGTTTACAACAGGGTGGGTGCTTCCATACGTTGGCCGCGGCTGGCGTCCCTTTCCTACGCCGAGTGGGTTTATGGGGCGTTCAGATCCCTGGGTGGCCGAGAACGGAGCACTTTATTCCTAGTTAGCGTAGTGGTCAGGTTTTACACGTGGAATGCACGGTGTTTAGTGTCGACGCAGCAGAAAGCCCTCCCCTGGGATGAGGTGGTTAGTAACATCTTGGGTGACCTGGGGAAGGTGCGTTCTTTGGAGTTCGAGAGGTTGGGTGTGAGGAGGGCCTCTTGGCTTTGGAGGGGCTTCTCCTTTTAAAAACACACTCAAGGGAGAGTTTTTGTGTGTTAATGGTGGTAGGGATAGCATAAGGTGGTGTGGGTGTTGAGGGAGAGAAGTAGGGTCAGGGAGGGTTAGTAGGAGGGATAGATTGAGAGTTAGTTAAGTTAGGTAGATTAGGGACAGATAGGGATAGATAGGGACAGTCGGTTAGGGAAAGAAGTAGGGACAGTTTTAGTTGATGAGGGACAGGATGAATGTGTGGTTGGTAAGGGACAAGGCCTCTTAGGGCTCCAGTCTCCTGGTGGTGGGCTATTGCATGACACAATGTAGCTTTTTGTTTTGTAATAAAATAAAGAATGGATATTGAGGCTTACAGGCACCGAACTTGGGCCTTATAAAATAGGAAATGAAAGGAAAAATTAAGATTAGTTAAGTAGTTATGGCATATATTGATAACATTGTAGATTGTATTTTGTATATGTATATGTATTATATTGAGTGTATTGTATTGTTATATATAACGTGTTTTGTTTTTGATTGTCTGAGTGTCTGTAGATAGTAGTATGTGGGGGTATAGTTAGGTTGGGTCTGGGGGGGTGGGGTGTGAAGAAAGAAGATGTTTGAAGGGCAGTGGGCAGGAAACTTGCCATGGACCCACGGACCTGAAGAGAAAAAATAAATTTCGCTGTGAAAAGGGCATAAACATTATATGGACCCGGGTTTTTGTTTTCAGTTAGGCCATGAACTTATGGACCGGAGGTGTGGTGGGGGGAATATATAAAAAAAAAAAAAAAAAAAAAAAAAAAAAAAAATGCATATATAATTTTTGTGTGATTTGTATTAGGGTGTTTAGCGAATGGTTAAGGGGAGTTGTTAAGGCCAGAATGGCATAATTTTTGTTGGAGCCAATGGGCCAGAATGTTGTGTAATAGTCTTTTGTAAATTATGTAAATAGGTGTGAATGGGGGGTGAATGAGGTATGAATGTGTGTGAATGGGTAAATAGGAATATGATTTTGTTTCCCCTTTTCTTTTCCCTTTTTTTCATTTGAAGAAGGTTCCTGCTGGGGGTCCCTGAAGAAGAGCTGGAAAGTTCTAAAAGGACCTATAAAGTGAGGACTTTGGAAGATGGCGTAAGAAGAAGTGGATTTGAACTGGTTCCTTGTTTTTCTTTAAAAAGTTTCTTTGGTAATATTTACTTATGGTATAACGTGGTCATGGAAGTAGGTTTTGATTTTAATATGTGTTATGTTGTATGTTTTTCGTATATTTATAATAAAATAGAGTTCCAGCTCCACCCAGGAAGTGGAGAGGTGTGGTTGCTGGTGGTGGAAGCTGTGTGCAAGCTGCTTGGAGCTAAGTGCCTGGGAAGGAGGATTTTTTTTTCTCTATCTGGACTGGCAGAGAGACCTTCCCGGGACTGAGCGTCGGGGCTGTGCCCCTGGCTCCCACCCCCCGGCAAGCTAGCTGGGGGTGGGGGACCTCACATATCATCTGGAGGCCCACGCTGAAGCAAGCCAGTCCCGGGGATGAACAGGAAAAAGACATCGGGGGGCCGCAAGGCTCCAGGATCCAGGACCCCTGAAGCCGGGGCCGTGGCAGCTCCTTCTCCCGATGAGGAGGCTGCAGGCAGAGGTGCGGCAGGAGCCCCCCTTAATATCTGGGGCTCCAAGGCTGCGGGAGAGCCGTCCACCATCTATGCCTCCCGCATCCATGCCCACCTCTGTGAGTATGAGGAGGCAGCTAAGCAGCTGAGGATACTCCGGGAGAGGTTGAGGGGAGCTCGAGTGACAGCAAAAAATAAGCTCCCTGCCTCAAAGAGAGCGGAGGTATCTGCCACGGTCGGAAGGCTGAAGGGGAGATAAGAGCGCTGGAAGAGAGGAGGAAGATCATCCTGGAGGGAAGCGGCCCCTTCGAGGAGAAGTTAATGAACGATGACCGGTTCAGAGCCCTGACCGGGGGGTCTCCTGGGGGGTCAGGAGGCTCCAGCCAGGTGGAGGATGAGGAGGAGGAAGATGGCGGAACAACTGCGCCAGCTCCACCTGGGGACCTGGTGAGTAAGAGCGCCCAGGACCTGGTGAGTAAGAGCGCCCAGGACCTGGTGGGTAAGAGCTCCCAGGTATCACGCAGCGGGATAGCCCCTGAACAAGTGGCTCTCCCACCGGACTCCAGTGACATGGAGGAAAGTGGGAGTGGGGGGAGGATGGAGGGAGCGGGAGTAATAACAAGGGGGGCTGCCTCATCCTACAGCAAGTGAGGCAGATTGAGTCCCCGGCACGGTTTGGCACGCTGTTGTTTGGGGACGAGGTCTGCCTTGAGGATGAGGCAACTGGGAAGAGGGGAAGAAGGCGTAAGGCGAAGCAAGTGGTGGAGGAGAAGCTTGTTTTTGTCCCTCTTTCCGGGGCCCCCCAGTCCCGCTGTGTGGAACCCGCTGCCCACCCCAGCCCGGGCCCTGTGGTGGGTCCGGTGCAAGGGAGCGGGGAGAGTAAAGTCTGCCTGGGTCTTGCTGACACTTCTGGTGGTGGCAGTTCGGATTCAGGCAGCGATATGGAGATCGGTGCTGGTACTGGTAATGGTGGCGTTAGTGGGGGTGCTTGGGCTCAGTCCCCGGTGGCAGGGGGGCTGGCCCAGCACCTGGTAAAGGTAAAGCCAGGGCCGCATCTCCAATTGCGGTGAGAGCAGCTTCTGGGCCCCCCACGAACGGATCCGTTAAGTCTGGATCACTTATGGGGGTCCAGAAGCATAGAAGGGGCGCAGATACTGCTGTAAAGCAGCAATTAAAGACCTGCAAGGAGTTGGTCGCTCCCCTGGAGGCGACCGTGGTGAAGCCGGGGCACTCGGCACGTAGACCCCAAAAGGGGTCCGTGCGGGGGACCCCGCCACCACTGGATGCCGAAGGGGAGTGGCCAGCCTTGCCTACAGCAGGGGGTGGGTACAGAGCAGTAGTGAAGGCCTGTGGGGGGGGCGTGGCCTCCCTGAATGTTGCCCTGTCTGCAGAAGCATGCAGGGGGGGCGTGCTCTCCCTGACTGAAGTCCCGCCGCCATGCTCGCATCATCTGGGGTGGGTGTGGCCTCGCAAGGGGCTGCTGCCCAGCCTGGAGGGGCTGTAGCCGGCGGGGGGGGCGTGGCCTCGGTGGCCGTGGCTCCGCCCGCTGTGCCCGGGTCATCTGGGGTGGGGGTGGCCTCGCAAGGGGCTGCTGCCCGGCCTGGAGTGACTGTGGGCCGGTGGAGGG
>JARQOD010002719.1:0-74053 GCA_033576555.1 Oophaga sylvatica | reverse complement strand
TTAAAAGATCGTGCATCTAGCAATGTACTGATGACACAATTCTTAAACCCTGCATGAGCATGACTGTAGAAATATTTTTTTTGCACATTCTTTTTTCAACCCTCTCATATAAGAACCATAAGTTTCTTTTATTTTTCAGTCAATATTGTTTTATGAGGGCTTTCTTTGTGAGTCAAGTTGCAGTTTTTAATGACATCATCCGCTTTATAATATAAAGTACTGAAAAATAAAAGAAAAAAATTCTACATGGTTTGAAATTGGCAAAAAAATAACAATTCCAAAATTGATTTTTAATGCCAAATTTGTATAACTTCGTTTAAAAAAAATTGGTTTTGGTTTGTGTTGCCATTTTCAGAGACCTGTAAGTGTTTCATTTCTCCATCATTACAGCTATGTAAAGGCTTATTTCAGGGGCAACTGAAAACTTCATATCTGAGTTTTTTGATTATTTTTTTCTTTTTGGAGTTTAATGTACATTTCAAAAATGTTATATTTCGACAAATAGTAATCTTACATACACGCCAATACCATATTTATTTTTCATTTCTTATTTTTAAACTGGGGAATAAACAGTTGATTTATACTTTTATATATTTTTTAATAACATTCTTTTTCTTTTTCTTGGTCCCCTTAGGTGGCTTAAATCTGCAATTGTTTCATCACCAGTACTATATAATGAAATATTGCAGTATATAGTTAAATCGGTGTCTTCATATGAAACCCAGCCACAGGCTACACTTCAAAGGAAGACCAATATGGCAGTGATGGGGCCTTCAGCTGGTCCCTAGCTGCGATGGTAGCCCATTGGCCACTAGTGATTACATCATGCGTGGGAAGAAGAGATGAGAGGCTTCCATGAGTGCATCAGCACATTGTGCTAGTATCTAAATGGTTATACTAGCTCTGGACACTGCTGTTACTGCAGATGCCAGTTTCTAAATCCACAACATACTATCGCATTCTGACTGTGAATTACAGTTATGTCACGGAGCACAAAGGAGTCAATAACAATTTTTCATAGCTTGATGGTTATATGTTAGATGGATATTGCTCTTAATACATAAATTCTAACCATTCATGCATATAATAGGTCACATTTTTAGTTGAAGATTTTACACATTTATGTTGATATGAAAAGGCCCCACTCTAAATAGTGTTAAGCAACTGCACAAATCAAACTAAGCTAACATAAAAAAATAAAAATAAAACACCATAAGATATGGCCTTCCCAAAACCCTGTCTGATGACAAATGCACATCTAGTGGGATGCAGCAGGTCTCCACTCATAAAGGCAAGGGGCAGCACAGGTGCAAACTACTGATACAAACAGCCACCCCCACACCTACCAGATTATGGAGCGGTTGGCTGCCTAGTAGAAAAAATTGCACATTGATATGGCTTGCATAGGACGCCAGTCAGACAGATAAGTGTGAGGCAAAGTGTCTGACTTGCAGCCTAATAATGATGCCCTTCTATTAAGAGGCGGGCTGCTCAGCACGATAATATGCAACACACAGGGACAGACGCCGTAATAGACCAAGCCAACAAAAAGAGGCCTAGCCGCATACCGCAAAAAATGATATGATAAAAAGTGCAAAAAATTAATGCATATGATAAATACATTAAATGAAGTATTGGTTCATATTTTGGACAAAATAGATAATCTTGCAACCCACGTCAAGGGTCCTCATGCTTGCAAGTCCTAACACTAATATCAAAAACAGCTAACATTTCCAATTTATACAAGTACAATATATACTAGTTACAGGATATGCTAGAAATGTATTATTAATAAATAGACTTTCTGGAACCCATACTGTAACTATCCCTAGAATAAGCTTTCCGGACTCTCATCTTGCAGCCACTGCAAGAGGTGATCTTGAAGATCTTGAAGAGGTGATCTTGCATGTATCTCCATTCACTTGTTTAACAGTGCCAAAATTTCTGGCTTGCTACTTTTGCCATGACATACATGTCTAAAATGAGAATGAAAGAGAACTTTGGAAGACAACAATCAACTGATACCTGAAACATTACTATTCCTATTTTCTAGGGTACATTCACATAAATGTATTTTCAGTCACTGTGTTAACCTTAGTATGCGTGACATCAGAAATCTTCATATCAACGTATTGGGGGCCTTTTAGGCCCCCATGCAAACCATATGGAAAAACACACTTATATAACTTTTACAAGTTTATTTTAAAACTGCTAAATAAAATATGATCAGTAAACAAAATTTTAATTATAATTTTTCACCCCCAAAAATGTTTTTTTTTTCAAAATTTCACACAAACATATGAAAACACGCACAAAAATGCATAGAAATCTATACCAAACTAGCTGCAGCTACATTTCTATTATGTTTCTTTTCTATTATATTAGTCTTCCAAACAATTTTGACAAGTTATTTTTTCGGAAGAATGTTCTTTGCAGACATTTTCCTTACAAATTGAACAAAATCTCTCAGTTTTCCTTTCTAAGTTTCTTGGACACATGAAACAGCGCTTTCTTTTTCTTTCTCCTGGCCCTGGAATCATCTGAAACTGTACGCCACACTGTTTCATTGCTTCTTTAGTTTGCTTTAGCAAGCCTTTCACGTCGCTTCGCTGTATCATGTGAAGCATTACAAGTTCATGACAAAGGTCCTTCAAAAATAGGCGTCTCCTGTCCTTCCTCCGTGCATGGAATTCTGGATGAGTTTCTGTATAAATAATGAATGAATTTAGGGCTGCTACATCAAGCATATTTGAAAAAAGTACTACAGGCCATCGTTTTGTTTGCCTCTTGCATGAATATTCTCCCACCATCTCATCCATTTTGTCTACACCTCCTTTTGTTTTTTGTAATGCAGGATGATTTCTGGTTTTAATTTTCTGTCATTGCTGTCAATACTGCAATTGTGATGCATATTGAACTATCGGAAATCGGCCCGATATTTGCTATATCGGAATTCCGATTTCCGATTCCGATATTTTTTTCACATCAGAAATCGGAAATCCCATAATCCTTTAGCCTCTGAGCGCTCCATGGAGCCAATCAGGAGTTGAAGAATTGCTGACAACATTGTGTAACTCCCGTAAGCTTGGTAGGAGGCGTCCAAACTTGCTAGCTAGGGGCTGCGCTGCGATTGGCTGGCTAGATGGTGTGATCAGGCAGTATAAAAGGCTGCGCCTGCCATTTTAGCCTCCCTCTACTGTGAAACCAGATAGGGATAGGTTGCTGTTGGAGATAGGGAGAGATCTCAGATCTAATAGCGATAGAAATTGTTTTTCAGCGACTGTAGCAGCCCCTGTGTGTTACAGAAGCAGTCTTTTTCCTCACTGACCCCGCTCAGTTTCATTTTTTGTGCTGTGCAGGCTCTCAGTGAGGTGCTTAGTGAGACAGTGCAGCGCACATTCACTGCAGCTGCTGCAGCTCCTCTTGCTGCAGCACTGTGTGGTGTGTGTCTCACTGCTAGTGTTGAGCGATACTGCTCGATATCTAAAAATATCGGATCGGAATGGTATCGCTGATATCACTAAATATCGGCGATATCCGATTCCGATATCGGAAGTCCCATGTAAGTCTATGGGAACAAAATATCGCAACTAAAAAAAACCTTTATTTCCTTGTAAACACTAAATATACACACATAGAATACATATATATATATATATATATATATATATACATGTCATTGTGACATATATATATACATATATGTATAGTTTATACACTTCTACATAGTAAAATATCCTCTGATTCAATTGCCGGGTAAAGCCGGCTTCTGTGAAAAGACAGAAGCACCCGACATGAAATGACACTTGGTGTACATAGGGTTAACCATGTCTTTTCATGTCCTTTGCAATCTGATTTGCACAAACAATTACATCAGTCTATGTGTGCAAAATTTCACACCTGTAGGGGTTAGTTAAAGGTGTAAATTAGTTGTAAAAAAAACGGACTTTTTTGCTACGAATTTACACCTTTAATTAACCCCTACAGGTGTGAAATTTTGCACACAGACTGATGTAATTGTTTGTGCAAATCAGATAGCAAAGGACATGAAAAGACATGGTTAACCCTATGTACACCAAGTGTCATTTCATGTCGGGTTCTGCATTTTCACAAAAGCCGTCAATTGAATTAGCGGCTATTATACTATGTAGAAGTGTATGAACTATAAATATAAATATATATATATGTGTCACAAATTCAATGACATGTGTATATATATATATATATATATATATATATATTATATATATATATATATGAGGTGTAAAATTGTTTAAAAAAAATGCGTGGGCTCCCGCCCTATTTTCGCAACCAGACAGACAAAGCCAGCGAATGGGGGCAGATAATAATAGCCCAGAGAGGGACCATTATTTTTGCCCCCCCCCTGGCTACTAACATCTGCCCCCAGACAACCCAGATGAGACAAATCTATAATTAGATTCGCCCTTTCTGGCACTTTGCCCGTCTATTCCCATTGCCCTGTAGCGGTGGCGAATGGGTTAATATGGGGTTAAAGCCACATTGCAATTGAAAGGTGACCTTAAGCCAGGTTAATAATTGAGAGCTGTCAATTAGACAACTATCAATTATTAATCCTATTGCATGAAATAAAAATAAAACACACACACTTTAATTAAAAATCATTTTAATGAAATAAAGACACATGTTTTTGATCATCTTTTATTTGACTGCAAAAACCATTTCCTGTAATAAAAATAAAATAAAAAAGCAAAATTATTCTTACCTATCCCATGCACAGTCAGGTCCCACGGTGTAATCCTTCAGAAAGGGTTAATGTTTACTGCAGGGACCGCAGCTAATGCTGCAGCCTCACAGTAAACCCCCAAATGAATGAGTTCCTCTCCTGGCTGACAGGAGAGGAAGTGGAAAGCTTAATTGATTGCTTTCCACTTTCACTTCAGGTCAGCCAGGGACACAATCAGTGACGTCAGAGGGAACTGATTAACAAAAATAGGGGTTCCCTTCGAATAAAAAATGGCGTGGGGTCCCCCCTATTTTTGTTAACCAGCCAGATGAAGCAGACCGCTGAGGCCTGGTTTTTCAGGCTGGTAAGGATCCAATATCCATGGACCTTGCAAGCCTGATAATACCAGGCCACAGCAGTCTGCTTAGCTTGGCTGGTTAACAAAAATAGGGGATCCCCTCGAAAAAAAAACGGCGTAGGGGTCCCCCTATTTTTGTTAACCAGCCAAGTAAAATGCAGACTGCTGCGGCCTGGTATTAAAAGACTGTCAAGGCCCATGGATTTTGGCCCTCAACAGCCTGATAATACCAGGCTACAGCAGCCCCACATTTGGCGCATCAAAAGATGTGCCAATTGTGGCACTTTACCCGGCTCTTCCCACTGCCCTGTAGCGGTGGCAAGTGGGGTAATAAGGGGTTAATGTCACCGTTGATTGCACGGTGACAATAAGCCCGGTTAATAATGGAGAGGTGTCAATAAGACACCGATCCATTATTAATCCCAAAGTTATTAAATGTATAAAAAAAGACAAAGCAAGAAAAAAGTCTTTTAATGAAATAAAAGAGACAACACAGTTTTCATTAATTTTATTATACACTCATTCCTGCGACGCCATCGATCTCCTGTAAAAAAAGAAAAAAAACAAACCAACAGTATACCACCTGTCCGACGCAGTCCATAGTAACGACTGTCCCACGGCGATCCAGCTCTGCTACATCGCAATGACAGGCAGAGCCTGTCATCGCGACGCAGCACAGCTGATTACCTGCTTCCCCGGCGGTGACGTCATCGGACTGACTGCTTTACGGCCGGGATTACCCAGCAGTCACTGCAGTTATCGCGAGAAACTGCATGTGACCGCCGGGGAAAGATGATGGCGGCCATGAAGCAGTCCAGCCCATGACCGCCGGAGATCTTCTGCCAGGTAAGTGCCGCTGACTCCTGACAGACCCGACCGACGGACACTGACAGTGACAGTGACAATCCCGATTCCGGTATCCGATAAGACGAAAATATCGGAACTAATTATCGAAAGGCCGATAGAGCTAATATCGGCCGATACCCGATACTTGCGGTATCGTATCGCTCAACACTACTCACTGCCTTTTCACAGCCTTTTCTTTTCATCCCTTAAATCCCCTTCCCCTATTTTTTCCTAAAAGTGTAGCTTCACCATCCAGTACATTTTGGTGAACACTATATAGGGATTTTTAAGTGAGGGGTTCCCCCTCGAACCTCCCCACCCAATCCCTTACCCCCATTTATCCCTCAATTTTCCTGGTGCTCAGGTGCACTTTGCACAGTTTAGTCACCTCCGCTGCGCAGACCTCCTGTGTGCTTTTTTTGGGGGAGTGCAGCACCCACTAGGTCAGTGTTTGTAGTCACATCAGACTGCAGGACCCCTAGTGCGGCCTGTTCTATCGTGCACTCCCAAATTTTTCACCAGTAAATTCACTCTCAGTGCCCCTATAAGTGTTACTTTACCTCACAGCATCTATTGAGGTTAAAGTTAAACACTATATAGGGATTGTACTGTGAGGGCCCAAACAACCTGTGGCTGGTGCCACACAGCACCTGGCCCAGTCCCAGGGAATCCTTTTTTTTTGGTATCACAGCAGTGTCATTAACTGCGCTGTGACATCCGACCGTAATGTGTACACCAACACCACAAACACACGTTACTCTTTGTGTAGGCCACACTAGATTCAAATAAAGTGTAGCAGACACACCATCATACAGTGCCATTAGTGTTTCTTATACCTGTTTGTAGTCCTACAGGAATAAGCACACTAATCCCTAATAATTACTTTCTTGCCGTTCTGAATCCATCAATAAAGATGAAGGCAGGGAGTACGGGACGTCCCCGTGGCGGCCGCGGAGGAGGTGCATCAGCAGCTAGACATGGTGCACATCCAGAGCAAGCAGCAGGCCCAAGTCACTCAGCACCTACTTTCACCCAACAGCAGTCATTTATGCGCATTTATGGGCAGCTTGTTAGGAGCACAGGGTCATAGGCTGATAAGAGAGGATCAAGTAGAAACCATTGTTGGTTGGATGGCAGCTGAGGCATCCACCTCAATGAGCATCCTCCCAGGACCTCTCCACCACATCAGATCAGGCCACTGAAGAGCAGCACCCATCTGCTTCTTCACCACCCACTAAATTGCCCAGAAATTCAGAGGGCCAGGAGCCAACTTTAATCCTCTTCTCATAATCTGTTGGCTTGGAATCTGTGTGCCAGCCAGACAGCATTCCTGCAGCTGAAGAAGAGGTTTTGTGCACAGATGAGCAACCACTGTGTGCGTCTGAGGAAGAAGTGGAGGGTGGGCCAGTGCCCACAGTGACCAGACCCCAGTAAGCAGATGATGATGAAACTCAGCTGCCAGTTTCTGCTGATGAAAGTATATTGGATTACGAGGTCCTTGACCCATCATGGCATGCTGAGGGGCAGCAAGCAAGTAGGGATAGCTCAGAGGAAGAGCTTGCAGGTGTGGCGCAGCGTGGCCAAAATGGTGTCACTTGTGGGGGTTTACCACTGTTTAGGCACAACAGGGGCTCTCCAAACGCAACATGGCGTCCGATCTCAATTCCAGCCAATTTTGGCTTGAAAAAGTCAAACGGCGCTCCTTCCCTTCAGAGCCCTGCCGTGTACCCAAACAGTGGTTTTCCCCCACATATGGGGTATCAGCGTACTCAAGAGAAATTGCACAACAACTTTTTCTGTCAATTTTCTTCTTTTACCATTTTGAAAATAAAGAAATTATTTGTAAACGATCATTTTTGTGACTAAAAAGTTAAATTTTCATTTTTTTCTTCCACATTCCAAAAATTCCTGTGATGCACCTGAAGGATTAATAAACTTCTTGAATGTGGTTTTGAGTACCTTGAGAGGAGCAGTTTTTAGAATGGTGTCACTTTTGGGTATTTTCTGCCATATAGACCCCTCAAAGTGACTTCAAATGTGAGGTGGTACCTAAAAAAATGGTTTTGTAAATTTTGTTGTAAAAATGAGAAATCGCTGGTCAACTTTTAACCCTTATAACTTCCTAACAAAAAAAAATTTTGTTTCCAAAATTGTGCTGATGTAAAGTAGACATGTGGGAAATGTTATTTAATAACTATATTATGTGACATACAGTACAGACCAAAAGTTTGGACACACCTTCTCATTCAAAGATTTTTCTGTATTTTCATGACTATGAAAATTGTAGAATCACACTGAAGGCATCAAAACTATGAATTAACACATGTGGAATTATACATTACACTTTACAAAAAAGTGTGAAACAACTGAAAATATGTCTTATATTCTAGGTTCTTCAAAGTTGCCACCTTTTGCTTTGATTACTGCTTTGCACGCAGAAATGGTGAACGGCTGGACTCTACATGCCTAGTCCCCACGGTGAAGCATGGAGGAGGTGGTGTGATGGTGTGGGGGTGCTTTGCTGGTGACACTGTTGGGGATTTATTCAAAATTGAAGCAGTGAGCGGTCCAGCTCACCCCAAACCATCTCGATTGGGTTCAGGTCTGGTAACTGTGGAGGCCAGGTCATCTGGCGTAGCACCCCAACACTCTCCTTCTTGGTCAAATAGCCCTTACACAGTCTGGAGGTGTGTTTGGGGTCATTGTCCTTTTGAAAAATAAATGATGGTCCAACTAAACGCAAACCGGATGGAATAGCATGCCACTGCAAGATGCTGTGGGTAGCCATGCTGGTTCACTATGCCTTCAATTTTGAATAAATCCCCAACAGTGTCACCAGCAAAGCACCCCCACACCATCACACCACCTCCTCCATGCTTCACGGTGGGAACAAGGCATGTAGAATCCATCCGTTCACCTTTTCTGCGTGCAAAGCAGTAATCAAAGCAAAAGGTGGCTACTTTGAAGAATCTAGAATATAAGACATATTTTCAGTTGTTTCACACTTTTTTGTAAAGTGTAATGTATAATTCCACATGTGTTAATTCATAGTTTTGATGCCTTCAGTGTGATTCTACAATTTTCATAGCCATGAAAATACAGAAAAATCTTTGAATGAGAAGGTGTGTCCAAACTTTTGGTCTGTACTGTATTTCTGTTTTAAGGGCATAAAAATTCAGATTGAAAATTGCTAAATTTTCAAAATTTCACCATATTTCCATTTTTTCATAAATAAATTCAAGTTATATTGAATAAATTTTACCACTAACAAGAAGTACAATATGTCGTGAGAAAAGAATCTCAGAATTGCCAAGATCCGTTGAAGCGTTCCAGAGTTATAACCTCATAAAGGGACAGTGGTCAGAATTGTAGAAATTGGCCCGGTCATTAACATGCAAACCACCCTTGGGGGTTAAGGGGTTAAAAAAATGTTCAATTAATCATTACAATTCTAAAGTAGCTTGTTATTACTGGTCTGCCTTTACTAACACTGAAAGGGTTTCCAAGCAAGATGACATCTTTTACAAATAGTTAACACTTGTATGAAATAAAATGAGATATACTCACTTTACCAATACCCTGATGCTAATGTGCCAATAACTAGTCCACCTCTATTCTTTAGCTATATTATATTGTCTCAACATGTGACTGCTACAGCCAATCAGTAGCTAGAGCAGTGACCATGCTGATCTAAATTTTTACATCACTCTGCATTTATTTGTAACTCTTAAAAGATATAGACATCGTAAATACATGTACGTTTCAATGTAATATTTTTAGCAATAGAGAAATAGTAAAACTTTTGGACCAACTGTTTTCTATAACCTCTGTGTAATGCCTAGCTGGCTGCAAAAACGCCATAAACTGGCCAAACTTTGAGCTCACACATATATGATCTGCCACGGAGATACCACACCAAAAAATGTGTGGTCTGTATTTGTTTTATTTTTTTGCTAAATACTGCTGTATGTAAGTACAGTTACAGCCAGGACATAAAAAGAAAACCGCCGTAAACTGGCCAAACTTTGAGCATGCACAGATATGAGCTGGCACGGAGATACCAACCACTACGACAAATGTGTGTTTTTTTGTTCTTTTTGGGGGGTAAATACTGCTGTATATAAGTACAGTGACACCAAAGACAAAAAAAGAAAACCGCCATAAACTGGACAAACTTTGAGCATGCACAGATATGAGCTGTCACGGAGATACCACTACGACAAATGTGTTTTTTTTTTTTTTTTTGGGGGGGTAATGTTACGAATTGGTAGCCGAGGAGGACAGCAGCAAAAATAGGCTAAGAAACCAGACACCCGAGAGGTTGGTAACTAGCGGATTGCAGACCCCTAAACTGCCAGTACAACTAGAAGTAGCCGTGGGACGTGCCTACGGTGTTAGAGTTCCCGCTGCTGCACAAGGGGAGTCTCGAACCAGTCCCGCTGCGGTCCCCCATTCATCTCCGTCCACAGTGGAGCCTGCTCAGCTTAGACATCAGTCCCAGTGTCTCGCCCAGTCTAACAGTGTGCAGAGGATTACTGCTGCTCCTCCAGGCTCTGCTATTGTGGCCAGTACTGGTTAGCGGCGAGCAGACATCTTTAGGACAAAGTCCTTGTTTTCCCCTTCTGAGCATGCCCAGAGTGAGATCTCTCATTGGAGATCAGGGGTCACATGCTCAGGTACTGCAGCAGCTCCTATTGGTCCGCCAGGAAGGTCCTGTGACTACTGGTGTTCTGGAGCAAGTTTCATTGGTCCTTGTTTCTGGCAGGTACTGTAGCTGTTACTATATAAGGGTAGCATGACTGGGCCGCCATGCGCTAGTATCAATCGTCATATGCTTTGCGCCAGTGTGGTCATGCGTGTGTGTGGTTAGGGCCTGGCTGAAATAAGCCCCTAGAATACCGACTTAATCGGTGAGGAGTTGCGCTGTGGCACTCCTTCTAGCGGCTCTGTGGAATAACAGAGTTCGCACATATTGCCACAGCACGTTACGGCGTTTATTTTGGCGACTCTGCGGGATAACAGAGTTCGCTTCTTGCGCCATTTTACTAGCAGCAGGCTCCGCCTGCTCGGTGGACCCCGGGCTGCGAACGCACCTCTTTACATCATATATTTGTTGCGTTCTGCAGACCCTAACATACGGTGCCCTAGATGCCTCAAAGCAGCCGGAGCGTTAACTAAGCCTAAAGAGAGAAAAAGGAAAGCTAACTGCCCAGAGTAGACCCCCAAAGGAATAGGTAGCCCCCAAACATATATTGGTCGTGAGACAAGATGGAATACAAGCACAGGCAGAAAATAGAGTAAGCAAATGCTGGTGCCCAATCTGTCTAGATAGATAAAAACAGGACAGAATACTGTCTGCAATCCAGCAAAAACTCTAGGAAAAACTCCAACCAGTCTGATATGCAAAAATACTGAGACCACACGATCTCTCCCCCGCTATATCAGACTTTGGTGTGCACTGGTAGCAAATCCGCAGACACTGAAACAACAGGGAACTGAAAGTACACAAACTGTCTCTCGTGTGAACCAGCAGCAAGTCAGCGTACGCTGAAATAACAAAGAACTGGAAATACATAAACAGTGGCAAAAGAGAAACAGTGTGCAGTGCAGGCCTTCGCAGGGGAACCTTGCTGCACAAACCAAAAGGGGAGAAAACTGAGATAGACAATACCAAATGCCAAAGAAATGAACGGCAAAAGACTTATTTGAAAGTTGCAGGACAAGCAGGAAACAGGCTGATTTCCAAGAGAGACCAAGAAGCAACTAATCACAGGAGAGGATCATGGGAAGGTTACTCACTTAAATCACCCTAGTCATCAACACCAGGTTGAAAATCATCGCTCCCAGCTGATGAACCTCTGTTAGCCAAAGCAGCTTCATTACTATCAGCAGCCACCAGAGGGAGCCCCAACTCATAGGTCATATCCAGAGCATTCACAACAGGGTAAATACTGCTGTATATAAGTACAGTGAAACCCAAGACAAAAAAAGAAAACCACCGTAAACTGGCCAAACTTTGAGCACGCACAGATATGAGCTGGCACGGAGATACCACTACAACAAATGTGTGGTTTTTTTTTCTTTTTTTGGGGGGGGTAAATACTGCTGTATATAAGTACAGTGACACCCAAGACAAAAAAAATAAAACCAACGTAAACTGGCCAAACTTTCAGCACGCACAGATATGAGCTGGCACAGAGATACCACACCAAAAAATATGTGGCCTTTATTCCAATTACACCTGGGCTAGCTCTATACGGCCAATATATCCTACAGGTAGCAGCACCAGAACACAGGAAGGGAATGGACCCTCTTGATGAATGCAATGATCTATATACACACATACAGTGCCTGCAGGCCTTGCACTGATGTGTACAGAGCGACGTACACTACCCTGCCTACCTAACACTGGAACCTATATACTCTGAAATTAGTCCTTAGAAGGACTGTTGACTTAGCTAGATTTGAGTGGTTTAGTATGGTAGACCCCACACTTACTAATAAATCCCCAATTCTGACCCTATCTCGGCAGCAGCTCTCCCTACACTATCTCAATCCGGAGCTGAATGCATCGAGCAGGGCGGCGTCCGGTCTTTTATACACCGATGATGCTGTGTGGCCAGCCAATCACTGCACAACCACAACAAAGATGGCTGCAGCGTTTTATTGCCTGGAAGACAATCCCTGCATCATGATTGGGTCTGTAAAGTCCACCAAAAAAGCTTGGTGGAGATCCGAGTTCCCGCCGACTAATCCTGGAAATTCTCTGTGCTCGCCGAGTAACGAGTAAAGGCGAGCACGTTCGCTTATCACTATTGGTCATAAATAAACTTAAAAGATCGTGCATCTAGCAATGTACTGATGACACAATTCTTAAACCCTGCATGAGCATGACTGTAGAAATATTTTTTTTTGCACATTCTTTTTTCAACCCTCTCATATAAGAACCATAAGTTTCTTTTATTTTTCAGTCAATATTGTTTTATGAGGGCTTTCTTTGCGAGTCAAGTTGCAGTTTTTAATGACATCATCCGCTTTATAATATAAAGTACTGAAAAATAAAAGAAAAAAATTCTACATGGTTTGAAATTGGCAAAAAAATAACAATTCCACAATTGATTTTTAATGCCAAATTTGTATAACTTTGTTTAAAAAAAATTGGTTTTGGTTTGTGTTGCCATTTTCAGAGACCTGTAAGTGTTTCATTTCTCCATCATTACAGCTATGTAAAGGCTTATTTCAGGGGGCAACTGAAAACTTCATATCTGAGTTTTTTGATTATTTTTTTCTTTTTGGAGTTTAATGTACATTTCAAAAATGTTATATTTCGACAAATAGTAATCTTACATACACGCCAATACCATATTTATTTTTTATTTCTTATTTTTAAACTGGGGAATAAACAGTTGATTTATACTTTTATATATTTTTTAATAACATTCTTTTTCTTTTTCTTGGTCCCCTTAGGTGGCTTAAATCTGCAATTGTTTCATCACCAGTACTATATAATGAAATATTGCAGTATATAGTTAAATCGGTGTCTTCATATGAAACCCAGCCACAGGCTACACTTCAAAGGAAGACCAATATGGCAGTGATGGGGCCTTCAGCTGGTCCCTGGCTGCGATGGTAGCCCATTGGCCACTAGTGATTACATCATGCGTGGGAAGAAGAGATGAGAGGCTTCCATGAGTGCACATTGTGCTAGTATCTAAATGGTTATACTAGCTCTGGACACTGCTGTTACTGCAGATGCCAGTTTCTAAATCCACAACATACTATCGCATTCTGACTGTGAATTACAGTTATGTCACGGAGCACAAAGGAGTCAATAACAATTTTTCATAGCTTGATGGTTATATGTTAGATGGATATTGCTCTTAATACATAAATTCTAACCATTCATGCATATAATAGGTCACATTTTTAGTTGAAGATTTTACACATTTATGTTGATATGAAAAAGCCCCACTCTAAATAGTGTTAAGCAACTGCACAAATCAAACTAAGCTAACATAAAAAAATAAAAATAAAACACCATAAGATATGGCCTTCCCAAAACCCTGTCTGATGACAAATGCACATCTAGTGGGATGCAGCAGGTCTCCACTCATAAAGGCAAGGGGCAGCACAGGTGCAAACTACTGATACAAACAGCCACCCCCACACCTACCAGATCATGGAGGGGTTGGCTGCCTAGTAGAAAAAATTGCACATTGATATGGCTTGCATAGGACGCCAGTCAGACAGATAAGTGTGAGGCAAAGTGTCTGACTTGCAGCCTAATAATGATGCCCTTCTATTAAGAGGCGGGCTGCTCAGCACGATAATATGCAACACACAGGGACAGACGTCGTAATAGACCAAGCCAACAAAAAGAGGCCTAGCCGCATACCGCAAAAAATGATATGATAAAAAGTGCAAAAAATTAATGCATATGATAAATACATTAAATGAAGAATTGGTTCATATTTTGGACAAAATAGATAATCTTGCAACCCACGTCAAGGGTCCTCATGCTTGCAAGTCCTAACACTAATATCAAAAACAGCTAACATTTCCAATTTATACAAGTACAATATATACTAGTTACAGGATATGCTAGAAATGTATTATTAATTTAAATAGACTTTCTGGAACCCATACTGTAACTATCACTAGAATAAGCTTTCCGGACTCTCATCTTGCAGCCACTGCAAGAGGTGATCTTGAAGATCTTGAAGAGGTGATCTTGCATGTATCTCCATTCACTTGTTTAACAGTGCCAAAATTTCTGGCTTGCTACTTTTGCCATGACATACATGTCTAAAATGAGAATGAAAGAGAACTTTGGAAGACAACAATCAACTGATACCTGAAACATTACTATTCCTATTTTCTAGGGTACATTCACATAAATGTATTTTCAGTCACTGTGTTAACCCTAGTATGCGTGACATCAGAAATCTTCATATCAACGTATTGGGGGCCTTTTAGGCCCCCATGCAAACCATATGGAAAAACACACTTATATAACTTTTACAAGTTTATTTTAAAACTGCTAAATAAAATATGATCAGTAAACAAAATTTTAATTATAATTTTTCACCCCCAAAAATGTTTTTTTTTTCAAAATTTCACACAAACATATGAAAACACGCACAAAAATGCATAGAAATCTATACCAAACTAGCTGCAGCTACATTTCTATTATGTTTCTTTTCTATTATATTAGTCTTCCAAACAATTTTGACAAGTTATTTTTTCGGAAGAATGTTCTTTGCAGACATTTTCCTTACAAATTGAACAAAATCTCTCAGTTTTCCTTTCTAAGTTTCTTGGACACATGAAACAGCACTTTCTTTTTCTTTCTCCTGGCCCTGGAATCATCTGAAACTGTACGCCACACTGTTTCATTGCTTCTTTAGTTTGCTTTAGAAAGCCTTTCACGTCGCTTCGCTGTATCATGTGAAGCATTACAAGTTCATGACAAAGGTCCTTCAAAAATAGGCGTCTCCCGTCCTTCCTCCATGCATGGAATTCTGGATGAGTTTCTGTATAAATAATGAATGAATTTAGGGCTGCTACATCAAGCATATTTGAAAAAAGTACTACAGGCCATCGTTTTGTTTGCCTCTTGCATGAATATTCTCCCACCATCTCATCCATTTTGTCTACACCTCCTTTTGTTTTATTGTAATGCAGGATGATTTCTGGTTTTAATTTTCTGTCATTGCTGTCAATACTGCAATTGTGATGCATATTGAAATATCGGAAATCGGCCCGATATTTGCTATATCGGAATTCCGATTTCCGATTCCGATATTTTTTTCACATCGAAATCGGAAATCCCATAATCCTTTAGCCTCTGAGCGCTCCATGGAGCCAATCAGGAGCTGAAGAATTGCTGACAACATTGTGTAACTCCCGTAAGCTTGGTAGGAGGCGTCCAAACTTGCTAGCTAGGGGCTGCGCTGCGATTGGCTGGCTAGATGGTGTGATCAGGCAGTATAAAAGGCTGCCCCTGCCATTTTAGCCTCCCTCTACTGTGAAACCAGATAGGGATAGGTTGCTGTTGGAGATAGGGAGAGATCTCAGATCTAATAGCGATAGAAATTGTTTTTCAGCGACTGTAGCAGCCCCTGTGTGTTACAGAAGCAGTCTTTTTCCTCACTGACCCCGCTCAGTTTCATATTTTGTGCTGTGCAGGCTCTCAGTGAGGTGCTTAGTGAGACAGTGCAGCGCACATTCACTGCAGCTGCTGCAGCTCCTCTTGCTGCAGCACTGTGTGGTGTGTGTCTCACTGCTAGTGTTGAGCGATACTGCTCGATATCTAAAAATATCGGATCGGAATGGTATCGCCGATATCACTAAATATCGGCGATATCCGATTCCGATACCGGAAGTCCCATGTAAGTCTATGGGAACAAAATATCGCAACTAAAAAAAACCTTTATTTCCTTGTAAACACTAAATATACACACATAGAATACATATATATATATATATATATATATACATGTCATTGTGACATATATATATACATATATGTATAGTTTATACACTTCTACATAGTAAAATATCCTCTGATTCAATTGCCGGGTAAAGCCGGCTTCTGTGAAAAGACAGAAGCACCCGACATGAAATGACACTTGGTGTACATAGGGTTAACCATGTCTTTTCATGTCCTTTGCAATCTGATTTGCACAAACAATTACATCAGTCTATGTGTGCAAAATTTCACACCTGTAGGGGTTAATTAAAGGTGTAAATTCGTTGTAAAAAAACGGACTTTTTTGCTACGAATTTACACCTTTAATTAACCCCTACAGGTGTGAAATTTTGCACACATAGACTGATGTAATTGTTTGTGCAAATCAGATAGCAAAGGACATGAAAAGACATGGTTAACCCTATGTACACCAATGGTCATTTCATGTCGGGTTCTGCATTTTCACAAAAGCCGTCAATTGAATTAGCGGCTATTATACTATGTAGAAGTGTATGAACTATAAATATAAATATATATATATGTGTCACAAATTGAATGACATGTATATATATATATATATATATATATATATGAGGTGTAAAATTGTTTAAAAAAAATGCGTGGGCTCCCGCCCTATTTTCGCAACCAGACAGACAAAGCCAGCGAATGGGGGCAGATAATAATAGCCCAGAGAGGGACCATTATTTTTGGCCCCCCTGGCTACTAACATCTGCCCCCAGACACCCCAGAAAAGACAAATCTATAATTAGATTCGCCCTTTCTGGCACTTTGCCCGTCTATTCCCATTGCCCTGTAACGGTGGCGAATGGGTTAATATGGGGTTAAAGCCACATTGCAATTGAAAGGTGACCTTAAGCCAGGTTAATAATTGAGAGCTGTCAATTAGACAACTATCAATTATTAATCCTATTGCATGAAATAAAAATAAAACACACACACTTTAATTAAAAATCATTTTAATGAAATAAAGACACATGTTTTTGATCATCTTTTATTTGACTGCAAAAACCATTTCCTGTAATAAAAATAAAATAAAAAAGCAAAATTATTCTTACCTATCCCATGCACAGTCAGGTCCCACGGTGTAATCCTTCAGAAAGGGTTAATGTTTACTGCAGGGACCGCAGCTAATGCTGTAGCCTCACAGTAAACCCCAAAATGAATGAGTTCCTCTCCTGGCTGACAGGAGAGGAAGTGGAAAGCTTAATTGATTGCTTTCCACTTTCACTTCAGGTCAGCCAGGGACACAATCAGTGACGTCAGAGGGAACTGATTAACAAACATAGGGGTTCCCTTCGAATAAAAAATGGCGTGGGGTCCCCCCTATTTTTGTTAACCAGCCAGATGAAGCAGACCGCTGAGGCCTAGTTTTTCAGGCTGGTAAGGATCCAATATCCATGGACCTTGCAAGCCTGATAATACCAGGCCACAGCAGTCTGCTTAGCTTGGCTGGTTAACAAAAATAGGGGATCCCCTCGAAAAAAAAACGGCGTAGGGGTCCCCCTATTTTTGTTAACCAGCCAAGTAAAATGCAGACTGCTGCGGCCTGGTATTAAAAGACTGTCAAGGCCCATGGATTTTGGCCCTCAACAGCCTGATAATACCAGGCTACAGCAGCCCCACATTTGGCGCATCAAAAGATGTGCCAATTGTGGCACTTTACCCGGCTCTTCCCACTGCCCTGTAGCGGTGGCAAGTGGGGTAATAAGGGGTTAATGTCACCGTTGATTGCACGGTGACAATAAGCCCGGTTAATAATGGAGAGGTGTCAATAAGACACCGATCCATTATTAATCCCAAAGTTATTAAATGTATAAAAAAAGACAAAGCAAGAAAAAAGTCTTTTAATGAAATAAAAGAGACAACACAGTTTTCATTAATTTTATTATACACTCATTCCTGCGACGCCATCGATCTCCTGTAAAAAAAGAAAAAAAACAAACCAACAGTATACCACCTGTCCGACGCAGTCCATAGTATCGACTGTCCCACGGCGATCCAGCTCTGCTACATCGCAATGACAGGCAGAGCCTGTCATCGCGACGCAGCACAGCTGATTACCTGCTTTCCCGGCGGTGACGTCATCGGACTGACTGCTTTACGGCCGGGATTACCCAGCAGTCACTGCAGTTATCGCGAGAAACTGCATGTGACCGCCGGGGAAAGATGATGGCGGCCATGAAGCAGTCCAGCCCGTGACCGCCGGAGATCTTCTGCCAGGTAAGTGCCGCTGACTCCTGACAGACCCGACCGACGGACACTGACAGTGACAGTGACAATCCCGATTCCGGTATCCGATAAGACGAAAATATCGGAACTAATTATCGAAAGGCCGATAGAGCTAATATCGGCCGATACCCGATACTTGCGGTATCGTATCGCTCAACACTACTCACTGCCTTTTCACAGCCTTTTCTTTTCATCCCTTAAATCCCCTTCCCCTATTTTTTCCTAAAAGTGTAGCTTCACCATCCAGTACATTTTGGTGAACACTATATAGGGATTTTTAAGTGAGGGTTCCCCTCGAACCTCCCCACCCAATCCCTTACCCCCATTTATCCCTCAATTTTCCTGGTGCTCAGGTGCACTTTGCACAGTTTAGTCACCTCCGCTGCGCAGACCGCCTGTGTGCTTTTTTTGGGGAGTGCAGCACCCACTAGGTCAGTGTTTGTAGTCACATCAGACTGCAGGACCCCTAGTGCGGCATGTTCTATCGTGCACTCCCAAATTTTTCACCAGTAAATTCACTCTCAGTGCCCCTATAAGTGTTACTTTACCTCACAGCATCTATTGAGTTAAAGTTAAACACTATATAGGGATTGTACTGTGAGGGCCCAAACAACCTCTGTGGCTGGTGCCACACAGCACCTGGCCCAGTCCCAGGGAATCCTTTTTTTTGGTATCACAGCAGTGTCATTAACTGCGCTGTGACATCCGACCGTAATGTGTACACCAACACCACAAACACACGTTACTCTTTGTGTAGGCCACACTAGATTCAAATAAAGTGTAGCAGACACACCATCATACAGTGCCATTAGTGTTTCTTATACATGTTTGTAGTCCTACAGGAATAAGCACACTAATCCCTAATAATTACTTTCTTGCCGTTCTGAATCCATCAATAAAGATGAAGGCAGGGAGTACGGGACGTCCCCGTGGCGGCCGCGGAGGAGGTGCATCAGCAGCTAGACATGGTGCACATCCAGAGCAAGCAGCAGGCCCAAGTCACTCAGCACCTACTTTCACCCAACAGCAGTCATTTATGCGCATTTATGGACAGCTTGTTAGGAGCAAAGGGTCATAGGCTGATAAGAGAGGATCAAGTAGAAACCATTGTTGGTTGGATGGCAGCTGAGGCATCCACCTCAATGAGCATCCTCCCAGGACCTCTCCACCACATCAGATCAGGCCACCGAAGAGCAGCACCCATCTGCTTCTTCACCACCCACTAAATTGCCCATGAATTCAGAGGGCCAGGAGCCAACTTTAATCCTCTTCTCAGAATCTGTTGGCTTGGAATCTGTGTGTATGTCTTATATTCTAGGTTCTTCAAAGTTGCCACCTTTTGCTTTGATTACTGCTTTGCACGCAGAAATGGTGAACGGCTGGACTCTACATGCCTAGTCCCCACGGTGAAGCATGGAGGAGGTGGTGTGATGGTGTGGGGTGCTTTGCTGGTGACACTGTTGGGGATTTATTCAAAATTGAAGCAGTGAGCGGTCCAGCTCACCCCAAACCATCTCGATTGGGTTCAGGTCTGGTAACTGTGGAGGCCAGGTCATCTGGCGTAGCACCCCAACACTCTCCTTCTTGGTCAAATAGCCCTTACACAGTCTGGAGGTGTGTTTGGGGTCATTGTCCTTTTGAAAAATAAATGATGGTCCAACTAAACGCAAACCGGATGGAATAGCATGCCACTGCAAGATGCTGTGGGTAGCCATGCTGGTTCACTATGCCTTCAATTTTGACAGGAGGACAGCAGCAAAAATAGGCTAAGAAACCAGACACCCGAGAGGTTGGTAACTAGCGGATTGCAGACCCCTAAACTGTCAGTACAACTAGAAGTAGCCGTGGGACGTGCCTACGGTGTTAGAGTTCCCGCTGCTGCACAAGGGGAGTCTCGAACCAGTCCCGCTGCGGTCCCCCATTCATCTCCGTCCACAGTGGAGCCTGCTCAGCTTAGACATCAGTCCCAGTGTCTCGCCCAGTCTAACAGTGTGCAGAGGATTACTGCTGCTCCTCCAGGCTCTGCTATTGTGGCCAGTACTGGTTAGCGGCGAGCAGACATCTTTAGGACAAAGTCCTTGTTTTCCCCTTCTGAGCATGCCCAGAGTGAGATCTCTCATTGGAGATCAGGGGTCACATGCTCAGGTACTGCAGCAGCTCCTATTGGTCCACCAGGAAGGTCCTGTGACTACTGGTGTTCTGGAGCAAGTTTCATTGGTCCTTGTTTCTGGCAGGTCCTGTAGCTGTTACTATATAAGGGTAGCATGACTGGGCCGCCATGCGCTAGTATCAATCGTCATATGCTTTGCGCCAGTGTGGTCATGCGTGTGTGTGGTTAGGGCCTGGCTGAAATAAGCCCCTAGAATACCGACTTAATCGGTGAGGAGTTTGGTATGCTAGCTTGTCAGGGTCGGTGTCCTAGATGCCCTAGATTACCGGCATAACCGGTGAGGAGTTTGATTGCCGTATTCAGGGCCTGGCGTTCAGACGCCATAGATTGCGGGTGTCTCCCGCGAGGACATTAGCGCATGATCACGTTCTATGTTCGCTTAGCAGTCAACTGTGTACCTGGTGCCTGACAGGACACAGAAGTTTGTCTCAGCGGCTCTGTGATGTAACAGGGTTCGCTTTCAACGCTAGACAGCGCCCTAGCGTGTTTATTTTGTGACTCAGTGGTGTTAAGTGAGTTCACACACATCGCCATATAGCGCTGTGGCACTCCTTCTAGCGGCTCTGTGGAATAACAGAGTTCGCACATATTGCCACAGCACGTTACGGCGTTTATTTTGGCGACTCTGCGGGATAACAGAGTTCGCTTCTTGCGCCATTTTACTAGCAGCAGGCTCCGCCTGCTCGGTGGACCCCGGGCTGCGAACGCACCTCTTTACATCATATATTTGTTGCGTTCTGCAGACCCTAACATACGGTGCCCTAGATGCCTCAAAGCAGCCGGAGCGTTAACTAAGCCTAAAGAGAGAAAAAGGAAAGCTAACTGCCCAGAGTAGACCCCCAAAGGAATAGGTAGCCCCCAAACATATATTGGTCGTGAGACAAGATGGAATACAAGCACAGGCAGAAAATAGAGTAAGCAAATGCTGGTGCCCAATCTGTCTAGATAGATAAAAACAGGACAGAATACTGTCTGCAATCCAGCAAAAACTCTAGGAAAAACTCCAACCAGTCTGATATGCAAAAATACTGAGACCACATGATCTCTCCCCCGCTATATCAGACTTTGGTGTGCACTGGTAGCAAATCCGCAGACACTGAAACAACAGGGAACTGAAAGTACACAAACTGTCTCTCGTGTGAACCAGCAGCAAGTCAGCGTACGCTGAACTAACAAAGAACTGGAAATACATAAACAGTGGCAAAAGAGAAACAGTGTGCAGTGCAGGCCTTCGCAGGGGAACCTTGCTGCACAAACCAAAAGGGTAGAAAACTGAGATAGACAATACCAAATGCCACAGAAATGAACGGCAAAAGACTTATTTGAAAGTTGCAGGACAAGCAGGAAACAGGCTGATTTCCAAGAGAGACCAAGAAGCAACTAATCACAGGAGAGGATCATGGGAAGGTTACTCACTTAAATCACCCTAGTCATCAACACCAGGTTGAAAATCATCGCTCCCAGCTGATGAACCTCTGTTAGCCAAAGCAGCTTCATTACTATCAGCAGCCACCAGAGGGAGCCCCAACTCATAGGTCATATCCAGAGCATTCACAACAGGGTAAATACTGCTGTATATAAGTACAGTGAAACCCAAGACAAAAAAAGAAAACCACCGTAAACTGGCCAAACTTTGTGAGCACGCACAGATATGAGCTGGCACAGAGATACCATACCAAAAAATATGTGGCCTTTATTCCAATTACACCTGGGGCTAGCTCTATACGGCCAATATATCCTACAGGTAGCAGCACCAGAACACAGGAAGGGAATGGACCCTCTTGATGAATGCAATGATCTATATACACACATACAGTGCCTGCAGGCCTTGCACTGATGTGTACAGAGCGACGTACACTACCCTGCCTACCTAACACTGGAACCTATATACTCTGAAATTAGTCCTTAGAAGGACTGTTGCTTAACTATATTTGAGTGGTTTAGTATGGTAACCCACACTTACTAATAAATCCCCAATTCTGACCCTATCTCGGCAGCAGCTCTCCCTACACTATCTCAATCCGGAGCTGAATGCATCGAGCAGGGCGGCGTCCGGTCTTTTATACACCGATGATGCTGTGTGGCCAGCCAATCACTGCACAACCACAACAAAGATGGCTGCAGCGTTGTATTGCCTGGCAGACAATCCCTGCATCATGATTGGGTCTGTAAAGTCCACCAAAAAAGCTTGGTGGAGATCCGAGTTCCCGCCGAGTAATCCTGGAAATTCTCTGTGCTCGCCGAGTAACGAGTAAAGGCGAGCACGTTCGCTTATCACTATTGGTCATAAATAAACTTAAAAGATTGTGCATCTAGCAATGTACTGATGACACAATTCTTAAACCCTGCATGAGCATGACTGTAGAAATATTTTTTTTGCACATTCTTTTTTCAACCCTCTCATATAAGAACCATAAGTTTCTTTTATTTTTCAGTCAATATTGTTTTATGAGGGCTTTCTTTGCGAGTCAAGTTGCAGTTTATAATGACATCATCCGCTTTATAATATAAAGTACTGAAAAATAAAAGAAAAAAATTCTACATGGTTTGAAATTGGCAAAAAAATAACAATTCCACAATTGATTTTTAATGCCAAATTTGTATAACTTTGTTTAAAAAAAATTGGTTTTGGTTTGTGTTGCCATTTTCAGAGACCTGTAAGTGTTTCATTTCTCCATCATTACAGCTATGTAAAGGCTTATTTCAGGGGGCAACTGAAAACTTCATATCTGAGTTTTTTGATTATTTTTTTCTTTTTGGAGTTTAATGTACATTTCAAAAATGTTATATTTCGACAAATAGTAATCTTACATACACGCCAATATCATATTTATTTTTTATTTCTTATTTTTAAACTGGGGAATAAACAGTTGATTTATACTTTTATATATTTTTTAATAACATTCTTTTTCTTTTTCTTGGTCCCCTTAGGTGGCTTAAATCTGCAATTGTTTCATCACCAGTACTATATAATGAAATATTGCAGTATATAGTTAAATCGGTGTCTTCATATGAAACCCAGCCACAGGCTACACTTCAAAGGAAGACCAATATGGCAGTGATGGGGCCTTCAGCTGGTCCCTAGCTGCGATGGTAGCCCATTGGCACTAGTGATTACATCATGCGTGGGAAGAAGAGATGAGAGGCTTCCATGAGTGCATCAGCACATTGTGCTAGTATCTAAATGGTTATACTAGCTCTGGACACTGCTGTTACTGCAGATGCCAGTTTCTAAATCCACAACATACTATCGCATTCTGACTGTGAATTACAGTTATGTCACGGAGCACAAAGGAGTCAATAACAATTTTTCATAGCTTGATGGTTATATGTTAGATGGATATTGCTCTTAATACATAAATTCTAACCATTCATGCATATAATAGGTCACATTTTTAGTTGAAGATTTTACACATTTATGTTGATATGAAAAAGCCCCACTCTAAATAGTGTTAAGCAACTGCACAAATCAAACTAAGCTAACATAAAAAAATAAAAATAAAACACCATAAGATATGGCCTTCCCAAAACCCTGTCTGATGACAAATGCACATCTAGTGGGATGCAGCAGGTCTCCACTCATAAAGGCAAGGGGCAGCACAGGTGCAAACTACTGATACAAACAGCCACCCCCACACCTACCAGATCATGGAGGGGTTGGCTGCCTAGTAGAAAAAATTGCACATTGATATGGCTTGCATAGGACGCCAGTCAGACAGATAAGTGTGAGGCAAAGTGTCTGACTTGCAGCCTAATAATGATGCCCTTCTATTAAGAGGCGGGCTGCTCAGCACTATAATATGCAACACACAGGGACAGACGTCGTAATAGACCAAGCCAACAAAAAGAGGCCTAGCCGCATACCGCAAAAAATGATATGATAAAAAGTGCAAAAAATTAATGCATATGATAAATACATTAAATGAAGAATTGGTTCATATTTTGGACAAAATAGATAATCTTGCAACCCACGTCAAGGGTCCTCATGCTTGCAAGTCCTAACACTAATATCAAAAACAGCTAACATTTCCAATTTATACAAGTACAATATATACTAGTTACAGGATATGCTAGAAATGTATTATTAATAAATAGACTTTCTGGAACCCATACTGTAACTATCACTAGAATAAGCTTTCCGGACTCTCATCTTGCAGCCACTGCAAGAGGTGATCTTGAAGATCTTGAAGAGGTGATCTTGCATGTATCTCCATTCACTTGTTTAACAGTGCCAAAATTTCTGGCTTGCTACTTTTGCCATGACATACATGTCTAAAATGAGAATGAAAGAGAACTTTGGAAGACAACAATCAACTGATACCTGAAACATTACTATTCCTATTTTCTAGGGTACATTCACATAAATGTATTTTCAGTCACTGTGTTAACCCTAGTATGCGTGACATCAGAAATCTTCATATCAAGGTATTGGGAGCATTTTAGGCCCCCATGCAAACCATATGGAAAAACACACTTATATAACTTTTACAAGTTTATTTTAAAACTGCTAAATAAAATATGATCAGTAAACAAAATTTTAATTATAATTTTTCACCCCAAAAATGTTTTTTTTTTCAAAATTTCACACAAACATATGAAAACACGCACAAAAATGCATAGAAATCTATACCAAACTAGCTGCAGCTACATTTCTATTATGTTTCTTTTCTATTATATTAGTCTTCCAAACAATTTTGACAAGTTATTTTTTCGGAAGAATGTTCTTTGCAGACATTTTCCTTACAAATTGAACAAAATCTCTCAGTTTTCCTTTCTAAGTTTCTTGGACACATGAAACAGCGCTTTCTTTTTCTTTCTCCAGGCCCTGGGGTCATCTGAAACTGTACGCCACACTGTTTCATTGCTTCTTTAGTTTGCTTTAGCAAGCCTTTCACGTCGCTTCGCTGTATCATGTGAAGCATTACAAGTTCATGACAAAGGTTCTTCAAAAATAGGCGTCTCCCGTCCTTCCTCCATGCATGGAATTCTGGATGAGTTTCTGTATAAATAATGAATGAATTTAGGGCTGCTACATCAAGCATATTTGAAAAAAGTACTACAGGCCATCGTTTTGTTTGCCTCTTGCATGAATATTCTCCCACCATCTCATCCATTTTGTCTACACCTCCTTTTGTTTTATTGTAATGCAGGATGATTTCTGGTTTTAATTTTCTGTCATTGCTGTCAATACTGCAATTGTGATGCATATTGAAATATCGGAAATCGGCCCGATATTTGCTATATCGGAATTCCGATTTCCGATTCCGATATTTTTTTCACATCGGAAATCGGAAATCCCATAATCCTTTAGCCTCTGAGCGCTCCATGGAGCCAATCAGGAGCTGAAGAATTGCTGACAACATTGTGTAACTCCCGTAAGCTTGGTAGGAGGCGTCCAAACTTGCTAGCTAGGGGCTGCGCTGCGATTGGCTGGCTAGATGGTGTGATCAGGCAGTATAAAAGGCTGCCCCTGCCATTTTAGCCTCCCTCTACTGTGAAACCAGATAGGGATAGGTTGCTGTTGGAGATAGGGAGAGATCTCAGATCTAATAGCGATAGAAATTGTTTTTCAGCGACTGTAGCAGCCCCTGTGTGTTACAGAAGCAGTCTTTTTTCTCACTGCCCCCACTCAGTTTCATTTTTTGTGCTGTGCAGGCTCTCAGTGAGGTGCTTAGTGAGACAGTGCAGCGCACATTCACTGCAGCTGCTGCAGCTCCTCTTGCTGCAGCACTGTGTGGTGTGTGTCTCACTGCCTTTTCACAGCCTTTTCTTTTCATCCCTTAAATCCCCTTCCCCTATTTTTTCCTAAAAGTGTAGCTTCACCATCCAGTACATTTTAGTGAACACTATATAGGGATTTTTAAGTGAGGGGTTCCCCCCCCGAACCTCCCCACCCAATCCCTTACCCCCATTTATCCCTCAATTTTCCTGGTGCTCAGGTGCACTTTGCACAGTTTAGTCACCTCCGCTGCGCAGACCGCCTGTGTGCTTTTTTTGGGGGAGTGCAGCACCCACTAGGTCAGTGTTTGTAGTCACATCAGACTGCAGAGCCCCTAGTGCAGCCTGTTCTATCGTGCACCCGCAAATTTTTCACAAGTAAATTCACTCTCAGTGCCCCTATAAGTGTTACTTTACCTCACAGCATCTATTGAGGTTAAAGTTAAACACTATATAGGGATTGTACTGTGAGGGCCCAAACAACCTCTGTGGCTGGTGCCACACAGCACCTGGCCCAGTCCCAGGGAATCCTTTTTTTTTGGTATCACAGCAGTGTCATTAACTGCGCTGTGACATCCGATCGTAACGTGTACACCAACACCACAAACACACGTTACTCTTTGTGTAGGCCACACTAGATTCAAATAAAGTGTAGCAGACACACCATCATACAGTGCCATTAGTGTTTCTTATACCAGTTTGTAGTCCTACAGGAATAAGCACACTAATCCCTAATAATTACTTTCTTCCCATTCTGAATCCATCAATAGAGATGAAGGCAGGGAGTACGGGACGTCCCCGTGGCGGCCGCAAAGGAGGTGCATCAGCAGCTAGACATGGTGCACATCCAGAGCAAGCAGCAGGCCCAAGTCACCCAGCACCTACTTTCACCCAACAGCAGTCATTTATGCGCATTTATGGGCAGCTTGTTAGGAGCACAGGGTCATAGGCTGATAAGAGAGGATCAAGTAGAAACCGTTGTTGGTTGGATGGCAGCTGAGGCATCCATCTCAATGAGCATCCTCCCAGGACCTCTCCACTACATCAGATCAGGCCACTGAAGAGCAGCACCCATCTGCTTCTTCACCGCCCACTAAATTGCCCATAAATTCAGAGGGCCAGGAGCCAACTTTAATCCTCTTCTCAGAATCTGTTGGCTTGGAATCTGTGTGCCAGCCAGACAGCATTCCTGCAGCTGAAGAAGAGGTTTTGTGCACAGATGAGCAACCACTGTGTGCGTCTGAGGAAGAAGTGGAGGGTGGGCCAGTGCCCACAGTGACCAGACCCCAGTAAGCAGATGATGATGAAACTCAGCTGCCAGTTTCTGCTGATGAAAGTGTATTGGATGACGAGGTCCTTGACCCATCATTGCATGCTGAGGGGCAGCAAGCAAGTAGGGATAGCTCAGAGGAAGAGCTTGCAGGTGTGGCGCAGCGTGGCCGTCCACGTGGGAGAGGAAGAGGGAAAAATTGGTTGTCTGCTCCCTCAACTTCAGCA
Organism: Oophaga sylvatica; assembly: GCA_033576555.1. NCBI lineage: Eukaryota > Metazoa > Chordata > Amphibia > Anura > Dendrobatidae > Oophaga > Oophaga sylvatica. Next base: position 46,038 of record JARQOD010002719.1, on the reverse strand, counting down.
CACGTTGGGAGCAGGGCTCTTTTAAAGAACACAAGGGGTGCGCCCAACAGTTGTGGTGCATGGGCCTTTTTGGACCAAGTTGCAGATGACGTTACAGTAGTCATATGCAAGCTTTGTCGACAAACTGTGCGGAGAGGGAAGAACATCAGCAAGCTTAATACCACCAATATGTTGATGCATGTCAGGAAGAGGCACCCAGTGGAGTGGCAGCATCACACCCAAGATAATTCGCCACCTGCAGCTGATCCCCCACCTTCCATCTCTTCAGCCACAGCGGCCACCTCTTCCTCCAGCTTGCAAACAGCTGCTCCTGCTTCCTCGCCAGAATGCCAGGGTGCATCTGCAGGCAGTGTTGTACGGCAGCACACTGTCTGTACTTCGTCAGCATCAGCATCCCAATCGCTGGCATCCTCATACTCCCAATCCAGTGTGCAGCCATCTGTCACACAGGTGTGGAAGAAAAGGCGCCCGTACTCGGCAAACCACCCACGAGCATAGGGCATGAATTCTCGCATTGCAAACTGCTTGCAGTGGAAATGCTACCATTCTGGCTGGTGAGCAAGCCAGCCTTTATCGATATGTTGGGGTTTGCAATCCCACAATACAGTGTTCCCAGCCGCTTCTACTTCAGCAGGCAAGCCGTCCCCGCCCTGCAACAGCATGTGGAGCGTAAAATTAAGCATGCGCTACAAAATGCAGTTAGTAGCAAGGTCCACCTGACCACCGACGCGTCGACCAGTCAGCATGGCCAGGGACACTACACTTCCATCACCGCCTATTGGGTAAATGTAGTTGAGCCTGGAACTGAAGTAGACAGTGCAAGTGCGCGGGTCCTGCCAACTCCACGGATTGCAGTCCTCTCCTCCGTACAAGTTGACTCCTCTTCATACTCCTCGTCAAACTCGCCTGCACCCAGATGTACCACAACAACCGATTTCAGCACTGCATCGGCCAAACATCAACAGGCCGTGTTGAAATTGGTTTATCTGGGTAATGTTAGCCACACCGCAACCGAGCTGTGGATCACGCTCAAGGAGCAGAGCGACATGTGGCTTGCACCGCTCAACCTCCAGCCAGGTATGGTGGTGTGTGACAACGGCCGAAACCTGGTCGCGGCTCTGGGCCTAGGTGGTCTGACTTACATTCCATGCCTTGCCCATGTCCTAAACTTGGTGGTGCAGAGTTTCCTTAGGAACTATCCTGACCTTGAGGCGCTGCTGCACAAAGTCAGATACGAGTGCTCTCATTTGCGGCGTTCAAGCATGGCTGCATCGCGCCTTTCAGCCATGCAGTGCAGATTGGGCCTGCCCGAGCACCGCATCATTGTTGACCTCCCCACAAGGTGGAATTCGACTTTGCATATGCTGCGGAGGTTGTGTGAGCAGCAACCTGCAATTATGGAGTTGCAGCTGCAGCAGGCGCTTGGCTCGTATTCTCCACACAAATGACTACTGGGTGGCCACCCTCTTAGATCCACGTTACTGGGACAGCCTTGAAAGCCTAATTACACTGTTGTACTGGGTGTGTAAAATGCAGGAGTACCAAGACGCACTGGTTAATTCACTCATGTACTCTTTTTCACCGCATAGCAGTGATATGCGTGCACTAGCAGGCACCTCAGTGCGTCCTGGGCCCAGCGGAATCCGTTCAGAAGCCGGTAGCAGAAGCAGTACATCTGCTACTGACAGGTTCAGTATACCCAACCTGTTCCAACGGTTTCTGAACCCGCAAACAGTTCGGGCACCATCAGCGCAGACAGTGCAACGCACTAGGAGGCAACGTTACCGTGACATGGTGGCACAATACCTCTTCACCCCTGTTAGTGGGCTTCAGGATGGATCTGCCCCCTTCAAGCTTTGAGTCTCTAAGTTGGATACATGGCCCGAGCTTAGCCAGTACGCCTTGGAGGTCCTGGCTTGTCCTGGTGCCAGTGTGATTTCTGAATGCTTCTTTAGTGCAGCTGCAATGTACTAACAGACCAACGTACCAGACTATCCGCTGCAAATGTGGGCCGGCTTACATTCCTAAAAATGAACCAGGCCTGGATTTCTGGTGACTTTTGTTGCCCTGGGCCACAGTACACAGGTTACATGCATGGTTGGTAGCAGTATGCATGCTCTGTCATGTGCCTATGTTGCACACAGCGTCATCTGTTATGCCCGTGCTCTGGCCTCTACTACCAACATCTAGCACCTGGTTCTGTGACTGACTCTTTCACCTCATACTGTTTTCCATGGGCTCTAGTACCGCCAGCTAGTGCCCATTTCTGTGACTGCCACTTTCACAGCATGCCGTGTTTCTGGGCTCTAGTACCGCCAGCTAGTGCCCATTTCCGTGACTGCCACTTTTACAGCATGCCGTGTTTATGGGCTCTAGTACCACCAGCTAGTGCCCATTTCCGTGACTGCCACTTTCACAGCATGCTGTGTTTCTGGGCAACAGTACCGCCAGCTGTACCTCGTTAGACCAAAGTGGAAAAAAGGACGACAGATGCCAAACACCTATAGGCAGAAGCATAAGAGGCGGGATCCAGCCACGCCAGCTGTTTCGTGGCAGTGAAGTGCGGACACAGGTGCCTCCCCCGAAGGGTAAACCGAGTTTCAGCATCGCCAGCTGGTTCTCTGGAGTGCCCAAGGGCACGGGTACCTCCTGCTCCAAACCGTGTTTTGACAACGCTCGCTCTAACCCTAACCCTTACCCTACTAACCATAAACCCAAACCCTACCCCAACTAATCCTAACCAGAGAAAAAACACCGCTGTTAAGAAGATGGCGACTAGTTTTCCTGCTATAGTTTTCGCTCTGTGCATTTTTCTAGCGTTTTTTTGCTCCTCTGCCTCTACAAACTCCTTCCCCATTATCCTGAGGTGTTTCCTCTCCATTTTATCCATTATATAGCACTGTTAGCAGTTAGCAGCGGATTAACCAGCGTAACATCCGGAGTCAGCAACAGAGAATGTAGATTTATTCACATCCAGTATAGACAGCTTACAACACAGCATGAAATGTGATCAGCCTGATATCTGCTATGGCTGCAGCATGAAAAACATTACAACAACACAGGAAGAGAAGGAGGAGGCATCCTGTCTGTGAGTGAGGCTTTTTGTTTTTTTTTACAAAACTTTGTTAACAACCTCACAATATGCACAACATATCAAACAGTACAGTAGTAGTTGTTGCAATACATACAAATCAATATGCATTATTCCAACACCCCCACTCAACAACTACTTATCCTCTTATTCCCATTGTGGTTCTCAATTCTTGGTACCTGGCTCGTGGCAATGGCTTTGTCATAATGTCAACTAGCATCTTATCAGTTTCACAATAGACAAACTGAATTATGCCACGATCTATCAAATCACGTAGATGATGGTGTCTGACGTCAATGTGCTTGGTTCTAGCACTGATCTTTTCACTGCATGCAAGTTTAATGCATCCTTGGTTGTCCTCATAAATCACCGTCGGCTGAGTTGATGGTTTGCCAAGATCGTCCATCAATTGTCTTAGCCAAAACCTCCTGGCTTGCATAGGCTGCGGACACATACTCCGCTTCTGTGGATGACAAGGCAACAGACACTTGTTTCCTACTAGACCAGGAGATTGAACTTTCCAACTTTAAACAAGTATCCGCTTGTGGATTTACGATCACGCGAATCACCAGCCCAATCCCATCTACATAGCCGGTAAGTTCTAGATCTCCGCTGCAGATAGTTTTAAATTTACATCTTGCGTTTCTTTCAAATATCACAGAAGTCTTTTAACCGCATTCCAGTCTCTTTGGCGTGGTTTGTCCACATATCTGCAAAGGATTCCAACTGTTGTTGTGATATCCGGTCGAGTCATAGTTGATTGTACAGAAGTGCCCCCACTGCTGACGATATTTCTCATTGTTAGCAACAGGTCATCTTCTTCTTCCAGCTTCAGGTAGGATGGTTCCAATGGGTTGATATACCTTTGCCTCTGACATTCCAAATTGATTCAGAATCAAATTAATTTTTGCACTTTGGTTTAGGAGAAAACTCCCATCTTCCTCTCTCTGGATTTGGATTCCTAGATAATATGTCACACTTCCAAGGTCTTTTGTTTCAAAATGCTGATTCAGAATTTCAGTCATTTTCCAATTTCTGCTCTTCTTGATGAACTATAATCACATCGTCCACATATAAGAGAATATACATCCACTTTCCATCTGTATATTTGTGTATAAGCATGGATCTGCTTGACCTCTTTTAAATCCTTCTTCCAACAAGACTTTATTCATCTTGGTGTTCCATGCTCTTGCTGATTGCTTAAGACCATAGAGAGTTTTTGTAGTTTGCAAACAAGATTCTCTTCACCTCTTTTTACATAACCTTCAGGTTGAGTCATGTATAAGTCCTCCTCAATGTCACCATTTAAGAAGCAGTTTTTATATCCAAATGTCTGACATACATCTTTTGTCAGCAGCTACAGAAATAGCTCACCTGCCCAGGCCTCCAAACAAATGCACTATCAGGATGCAGTGGACCCACATAGTTAAGATGACGGCAACACAGGTGCAAGAATACCGATGAGGCAACCGCTCACAACCTACAATACATGGAGGGGGCGGCTGCTTGTATATTGATGCACAAAAAAGACTTGTATGCAGCGCCATTCACATTATGGCAATGCACAGCATCCAGTTAAACAGCCTAGTATTCACACCCTTCTATTAGATCAGGCGGCTGCCCAGCGCTATTAAAATGCATGCCATGTGAACAGACACCACAGTTTACAAGACCAAATGGGCCCACATGCACCTGTAAAATAAAGTGCAAAAAACACATTAAAAAATATTTAAATAATGTGAGGTATTAGTTGGTAATTTGGCCAAAGTACGTAGCTTGTAATCCACTTCACGGATCCTCACGTTTACAAGTAACTACACTAACCAGCAAGAGCACAGAAAGAGGACTTAGATATCCTCCAAAAATTCAAAAATAAACGTGAGGATCCGTGAAGTGGATTACAAGCTTACGTTACGGTGCATGTGGGCCCATTTGGTCTTGTAAATTGTGGTGTCTGTTCACATGGCATGCATTTTAATAGCGCTGGCAGCCCGCCTGATCTAATAGAAGGTGTGAATACTAGGCTGTTTACTGGATGCTGTGCATTGCCATAATGTGAATGGCGCTGCATACAAGTCTTTTTTGTGCATCAATATACCAAGCAGCCCCCCTCCATGTATTGGTAGGTTGTGAGCGGTTGCCTCATCGGTATTCTTGCACCTGTGTTGCCGTCATCTTAACTATGTGGGTCCACTGCATCCTGATAGTGCATTTGTTTGGAGCCTGGGCAGGTGAGCATCTCTGCCTTCTTTTGCTATTTTTGAATTTTGAATTTTTTCCAGGTAATTTTTGCGATCCATGCCTATCGCTATATAGCGACCTTATTATTATTTTTGGTCTGCACTGTTTTTTTCTTCACTATCATTGCACTATGCGATTTGTGTTTCACAATTTAGGTTATTGCGCTTAGTTGCACTTATTTTGATTAATTATTTTTGTTATTATACTGCACATTTATATAAGTTCGCTATAGCTTTTTATATAGGTTATTGGGCTGGTTGTACATTTGTTCGTGCACATTATTACTGCACACTTTCCTGGTTATATATTTTGAGCATTTAATACCCTATTATTCCAGCTTATATGGATAGGGTCTCCTATTTTATTTATGTTCTTTTATTATAATAATTAAAGTTTATTCTGTATAATTCTGTGCCATTAATAATTCTTACATTGGTTATATTCTTGTGCTGTCTGCATTTTTTATTATTTCCCCTGTAAGGGTTGCTTTACCATACCATATTCCTTGGTTTCTTTTCATGTTTCCGGATGGTCTGCCATCCATTTTTTTAGGAATTTTTTGGATACAATTTTATTATCATTGATTATATAATTTATTATTTTGTATTATTTCCAATTTTCCTATTTTACTTTCCAAACTCTGCAGTCGGCTTTCAAATGTCCTGATTTCTTGCAAACAAAACATTCACGTGTTTCTTTTAGGTGCTTTCTGTTATCATATAGACTCTGTGTTTGTAAAGCAGACTCTGTCTTGGTGCTTATACATTCTTCCTTCCGTTTATATTTGGTGCTTATACATTCTTCCTTCCGTTTATATTCATCTATAAGCTTCCCTCTTACATACTCCAGAGTAAGCTCATCATCTGGGCGCGCATCTAGTGCGGTCACAAGCGTGTCATAGCTCTCTGGAAGACCACTAAGCAGTAATGCGGCTACATGAAAGTCCTTCAGATCTTCCCCAATGCCTCTCAAGCATTCTACAAGCTCTAGAATACTCCTGATATACTCCTGCATATCCTGGCCTTTCTGTAGCTTAGACTGGTACAGTTTTCTCATAAGATACAGTTTATTGCTTAAATTAATCCTCTCATGTACCTTTTGCAGCTGCTCCCACATTTCTCTTGCAGTATCACATTTAGACACATGAACAATCTGATCATCATCTATGCTAAGTGATATGGTACTCTGTGCTTTCTGATCCATCTCTATCCACTCCTGTGGTACTGGGTCAGGTTTAGGCTCCTGTGTTTATTTCCACGTACCTTCCCTTTTCAGCAGCATCTTCACTTTGAATTTCCAGGATTGATAGTTCTGGTTAGTGAGACTTGGTACTGTAAACTTCATGGAGTTGCTGCTGCTGGTGGCCATCTTTGCTGTCTTTCTTTTCTTTTCTCTGTGTTCTGGGGATCTCTGGGACTCTAGGACTCTGGGCACTCTGGGAACTCTGGGCCCATAACCTGTTAGCAGCGGATTAACCAGCGTAACATCCGGAGTCAGCAACAGAGAATGTAGATTTATTCACATCCAGTATAGACAGCTTACAACACAGCATGAAATGTGATCAACCTGATATCTGCTATGGCTGCAGCATGAAAAAACATTACAACAACACAGAAAGAGAAGGAGGAGGCATCCTATCTGTGAGTGAGGGTTTTTTTTTTACAAAACTTTGTTAACAACCTCACAATATGCACAACATATCAAACAGTACAGTAGTAGTTGTTGCAATACATACAAATCAATATGCATTATTCCAACAAGCACTGTAGTGGTCATTTTGTAATTCCGATTTTTTTCTCCCATTGACTTGCATTGATATCGGAAATCAGAAATTCCGATATCCGATATTTTTCCAATATCGGAAATCAGAATTCCGATACGATATCGGGCAATATCGCTCATCCCTAGTACGGAGTAAAATCACTGATTTCTCCTTCTTTGCTTTTTAAGATACCAAAGTCGATTTGTTATTGAATCCAAAGACACTCTCATAAAGTGCTCGCTGACTATTTTGTTTCAGTGCTTCTGGAATTTCTCGTCGGTTTGGCTTGATAGTACCAACAAGTGTAATAGCTTTTTGAAGCAGAAATTGCCTAGTTCAACACTGGTGAAATAATTGTCCATGGTAATGTTTTACCTAAATTGAATATTGGAACAGCAAGAGTTTTGACAATTTCAGACCCCAGATCCTTTTGTACTGGTGCACCAACCTCTTTGCCACAGTAAATTACGCCATTTATGCCATAATAATTTGCAGAATCACACATCCAGAAGATTTTGATTACATATTTGGCTGGCTTGCTGGGCATGTATTGTATGAACTTGCAGCGTCCTCTGAACGGTACAAGGTGCTCATCTACTGTAACATTAGTACTAGGATTGTAAAGTTTGGTGCAATTTTTGATAAATATGTTCCAGATATAACTGATAGGGGCTAATTTGTCTGTTTCAAACCTCAATGCACGTGTTCGCTTATCATCAAATTGAATGTGTCTTCTAATTTCCTCATATCTGTCCACTGACATTGTCGCTTTATAGTGTGGATCAGAAAGTGGGTCCAGAAATAATTCTCGTATTGGAACATCATACGATTTTTGACTCCCTGACAGCAGTAAAAGTCCAATGTATGCATAAAGTTCCTCTTTTGAGATATGTTTCCAGGACTTATTTTTTGCAGAAGCGATACGTCTTGCTTCTAGGTTTGAACATAAAAGGACCTCTTCTGCAATATTGTAGAGAAAAAAAAGTACAGAATACGTCTTTAGGGGAAAAGTAAATGTGACTTCCCACAGCTCCTTGAGCCTGTCTCACAATATTATGGATTGCAGTACGTCCAACTAATGTAGGATTACTGTCCCAAAAACATTCGTTTTGGATGTTCTACTTATCACTTCTTGAGGATCCACTGTATTCACTTCATCATCAGAAGAAGAATCACTTGAGGATGTTTGATTCTCTGGTGGCAGGTACTCGTCATCGGACAAAGATAGTTCACTTTCATCATCACTTTGTGTCAGGAGTCGAACCCAGTACCTCTTGTCCACTGGCCAGCAGCTCTACCATCTGAGCTATTCTGTTGGCTGCAAAGTTCCTTGCTGAACCCTGATACCATTGACTGTTCTTCCTGATTAGCTACACCTAGTGCTCTTTTGATTGGGCCTCTGATTGCCAATTACACACCCTATATAAACCTGGCCCTGTGGGTGTGTCATTGCGAGATTATTGAGCTCCAAGCCTTTAGTCAAGCGTTTCCTGCTGATCCATTGCTACAAACACTGCTCTCCTGTGAACCGACCTCGGCCTGCCTTCTGACTACGCTCTCCGCCTGATCCATTGCTACAAACACTGCTCTCCTGTGAACCGACCTCGGCCTGCCTTCTGACTACGCTCTCCGCCTGATCCATTGCTACAAACACTGCTCTCCTGTGTACCGACCTCCGGCTGCCACCTGACTACGTTATCTGCCTGCTCCTCTGTTACCGAACTGCCTTTCCTGTGTACCGACCTCCGGCTGCCACCTGACTACGTTATCCGCCTGATCCATTGCTACAAACACTGCTTTCCTGTGTACCGACCTCCGGCTGCCATCTGACTACGCTACCTGCCTCTGCTTCCCCTAGTGTTTGCAGTAACATCGGCTCCAACCCAGACGGGATCTTGACAGAATAATCTCGCGCCAAAATGGAGTCCGCTGTGAACACCCTGAGACGGCAAGTTACGGAGCTTCAAAGTTTTTGTACTGACTCTCAAGGAAAATATGCCAAGTTACAAACTGATTTCACGGCGATACAACAGGAAGTAATTGAGCTACAAAAACAACTTCTGGACGTGCGCAATTCAGGGTCCGAATCAAACGCGCGGCTGCCGCTGCCTGCAAAGTTCAGTGGGGATCGCAAGCAGTACCGAGGATTCCTCAATCAATGCCGCATATACTTCCAGATGCAACCTGCTCCCTTTACCAGTGAGAGGAAGAAAGTTTTTTTCATGATAAATCTCCTGACGGATGAAGCTCTTGCTTGGGCTTCACCTTATGTAGAAAAGGACTATGACCTCCTTAATGACCTGGAAGCCTTCACCGCAGCTATGAATCAAGTTTTTGATGACCCAAACCGCTGTGCCACAGCAGAAACCAAATTACATAATTTGCGCCAAGGACGTCGCTCTGTTGCGGAATACACATCGGAGTTCCGTCGCTGGGTGGCCGACACCACCTGGAATCCAGCGGCCCAGAGAAGTCAATTTCGACGAGGGTTATCAGAACCAGTGAAAGACGAGCTTGCCAGGGTTGAGACCCCTGACCAGTTGGAGGACTTTATTCAACTATGTATCCGGATTGACCAGAGACTTACTGAAAGGAGAAAGGAGAGACTGCGAGCACTTGGGAATAGCCCTGGCTTCTCATTTTCAGCATCGGACCACCAAGAAAGACGCAAGGCGTGTCTGAACCGATGCAGATCGACGTCATCCGAAGACCACTCTCTGCACAGGAGAAGGAGAGGCGACGTGCAGAACATCTCTGCCTCTATTGTGGGGACCCTGGACACTATGCCATCAACTGTCCTAACAAAAGGACTATAGCCTTTACCAACAACAGGTCTGCCAGCAATATGGACCTTTCTCAGCAGTCGGATTCCATCTTGCAGACTATCTCATCAGTAACGCCAGAAATAGACAAAATACATACTACATCATCTCATTTTGTAATCCCCATTCAGGTTGTAATGGGCACCCAAAAAATACAATGCTCTGCCCTGTTGGATTCGGGAGCAGGAGGGAATTTTATGGACTTAAAATTTACACGTGATAATAATATTTCCAGTAGGACCAAATCCACACCAATTGAAATGGAAACGGTGGATGGATCACCCTTGTCTTCTGGACCTGTCACGCATGAGACAATCGAACTGGAGATTTGTATCGAACCGGATCATCATGAAGCTGTCAGTTTCCACCTTATCTCATCTCCGAAATTTCCGGTTATTCTAGGGATCCCCTGGTTTTCAGTCCATAACCCTTCTATCAACTGGGCATCAAGGACCATCACCTTTCCATCTGACTACTGTAAGAATAATTGTCATAAGGAACCCCCTGTTCTCCAACAAGTCCAAATCTCTGAGATTTCGCATGAGAAGGAAGAGAAACTACCACATCAATATCAGCAGTTCTCTGATGTCTGCAGTAAGAAGAAAGCAGATCAATTACCTCCTCACCGTCCTTACGACTGTCCCATTGAATTGCTGCCAGGAGCAACCATTCCATTTGGACGGATTTACAATCTTTCCGAACCTGAATTGAAGGTATTAAGAAAGTTCCTGGATGAAAATTTAGAGAAAGGCTTTATTCGACCTTCCACATCTCCAGCTGGGGCACCCCTGTTCTTTGTTGAAAAGAAAGACTCCACTCTGCGGCCATGTATTGACTACAGAGAGATGAATAATATCACTGTCAAGAATCGCTACCCGCTACCCTTGATTCCTGAACTATTTGAGAGACTCCGTTCTGCGAAAATCTTTACGAAGCTGGATCTTAGAGGGGCTTACAACCTCATACGGATTCGCCCAGGAGATGAGTGGAAGACCGCCTTCAGAACGAGATATGGACATTTTGAATCTCTGGTTATGACCTTTGGTCTTAGCAATGCCCCAGCCACCTTTCAACATTTTATTAATGATGTATTTCGAGATTTCTTGGACCAATTCGTTGTGGCTTATCTCGATGACATTCTTATATTTTCAGACACCTTGGAAGAGCATCGCAGGCACGTCCAGTTAGTCTTGGAACGACTACAGGAGAACCATCTTTACATTAAACTTGAAAAATGTGAGTTTGAACAAACCAGTATCCAATTTCTGGGATATATCATCTCCCCAGAAGGTCTGAGCATGGATCCCGGCAAAATCAATGCTGTAGTGGACTGGCCTGTTCCAAGAAATTTAAAAGACGTCCAGCGTTTCATAGGATTTGCAAATTTTTACCGAAAATTTATAAAGAACTTTTCACGGATCATACTACCAATTACTACACTAACAAAAAAGACCAAAGCATTTTTCTGGTCTCCGGAGGCACAGGAGGCTTTTGACAAATTGAAAACTTTTTACGTCTGCTCCATTGTTAGTACACCCAAATCCTGAATTGCCATTTACTGTCGAAGTGGACGCCTCGGACTCTGCAGTGGGAGCCATTCTGTCTCAGCGAGTTGGGGACAAAATGCAACTTCACGCATGTGCGTTCTTTCCCACACCATGTCATCTGCAGAAAAGAACTACGACATCGGTAATAAAGAACTGTTAGCCATTAAAGTTGCCTTCTCCGAATGGAGACATCTTTTGGAAGGTGCCAATCACCCTGTGACTGTCCTCACGGACCACAAGAATCTTGAATTCCTCCGTACAGCAAAAAGATTGTCTGCAAGACAAGCACGATGGGCCTTATTTTTCTCAAGATTCAATTTTATAATTTCTTACCGGCCTGGTTCAAGAAATGGCAAGGCTGACGCCCTGTCCAGGATGTGTTCGGAACCTCAGGAGAGGTCTAGTAATGACGATACAATTCTAGGCCCTAAAAATTTTTTGGGAATATTGCACTCTAGAGGACTATGTAATAGAATTAAAGATGGATATCAAGAGGACTCTTTCCTTAACCATCCTTCGGAAGACGTCGATCTTTCATTCAAAGAGGGGTTTTGGATGCAGAAACACAAAATATATGTACCTGAATCTTCTCGCCTTGAAGTCCTCAAAAGTGTCCATGATTCTAAACTGGCAGGACATCCTGGAGTTGCAAAAACACAAGACTTACTACTTCGTTTCTTTTGGTGGCCTAATTGTAGGAAGGACGTGAGGAAATATGTTTCAACCTGTTTAACATGCGCACGAAACAAGACCCCACGATCGTCTCCTCTAGGACTCTTGCAACCACTTCCAGTTCCATCCAGGCCTTGGGGATCTATTTCCATGGATTTTATTGTGGAACTACCCCCTTCCAAACAGATGACCGTCATCCTTGTCATAGTGGACCGACTCACAAAAATGGCCCACTTTATTCCAACTGAAGGAATTCCTACTGCTGAAAAAACTGCAGAACTGATAATCAAAGAGGTATTCAGGTTACATGGAATTCCTGACAGCGTGGTGTCTGACAGAGGCGTTCAGTTTACGTCAAAATTTTGGAAGAGTTTCTGTACAGCCTTGGGAGTCACGGTGAATCTTTCTACCGCTTTCCATCCTCAGTCCAATGGCCAGACGGAGAGAACGAACCAGACTTTGGAGCAATACCTCCGTTGCTTCATTTCCTATCTTCAGGATGACTGGGTGGACTATTTACCAACAGCAGAGTTTTCCTACAACAACTCCATACATAGCGCTACATCTCAAACCCCATTTTTTGCTAATTATGGAGTACATCCAGTATTTATCCCTAATCTGCCAGTGAACACTCCCATTCCTGCTGTAAATGACAGGCTTGCAAAATTACAGGAATCCCAGAAGGAATTATCAGAGATATTACTCAAGACCCAGGAAGTATATAAGGAAGCAGCAGATAAACATCGGAGAGTGCCCCCTGCTCTTCAGGTTGGAGACAAAGTTTGGCTGTCCACTAAAAACCTTAAGACACATGTGCCATCCTCCAAATTGGTTAGAAATTCATTGGACCTTTTCAAATTTCTGCAAAAATTAACCAGGTTGCTTTTCGTTTGGAACTTCCCAACAATCTAAAGATTCATCCAGTGTTTCACATATCCTTGCTCAAACCCTTCTGTGAAAACCCGTTTCCAGGAAGAATTCAGCCACCTCCTCCACCAGAAAGGATCCGTGGTGAAGAAGAATACATTGTGGATAAGATTCTGGACTCCCGAAAATTCAGAGGTAAACTGCAGTATCTGGTGCAGTGGAAGGGTTACGGACCAGAGGAAAATTCATGGGAACCAAGGGACAACGTCCATGCTCCTAGACTAACAAGAGCCTTTCATCAGAGGTACCCGGATAAGCCAGCTCCTGAGATGTCCAGAGGCCATCCTGGAAGGAGGGGAGTACTGTCAGGAGTCGAACCCAGTACCTCTTGTCCACTGGCCAGCAGCTCTACCATCTGAGCTATTCTGCTGGCTGCAAAGTTCCTTGCTGAACCCTGATACCATTGACTGTTCTTCCTGATTAGCTACACCTAGTGCTCTTTTGATTGGGCCTCTGATTGCCAATTACACACCCTATATAAACCTGGCCCTGTGGGTGTGTCATTGCGAGATTATTGAGCTCCAAGCCTTTAGTCAAGCGTTTCCTGCTGATCCATTGCTACAAACACTGCTCTCCTGTGAACCGACCTCGGCCTGCCTTCTGACTACGCTCTCCGCCTGATCCATTGCTACAAACACTGCTCTCCTGTGAACCGACCTCGGCCTGCCTTCTGACTACACTCTCCGCCTGATCCATTGCTACAAACACTGCTCTCCTGTGTACCGACCTCCGGCTGCCACCTGACTACGTTATCTGCCTGCTCCTCTGTTACCGAACTGCCTTTCCTGTGTACCGACCTCCGGCTGCCACCTGACTACGTTATCCGCCTGATCCATTGCTACAAACACTGCTTTCCTGTGTACCGACCTCCGGCTGCCATCTGACTACGCTACCTGCCTCTGCTTCCCCTAGTGTTTGCAGTAACATCGGCTCCAACCCAGACGGGATCTTGACACTTTGAAAGACAATTGCTTCAATCTCTTGGTCATTCAGACGCTTGGAGGAAGACTGTGCCATTGCTGACTAGATGTTAGCAAACTAAAAGAAAAAACAATGAACACAATGAGGGTTTTCCACTCTTTGCTTGTGTGTGACACACTGTAAGTGTAAAGTGCCCCTCCCTCCTCTCACCCTCAGCATGTCTTACCTTTTATTCTTTCTTTTAGGTGTTGTACAATTCTCTGGATGTCTGTAGCTCAATAGCTTTAACCTTTGCAGGCTTCTTAGAATCAGAGAAACTGAAACTGAATCAGACTTCCTCTCAACATCTTATCTCAGGTCCTTCACAATTAGCTCATAGTGTATACTGTCCTCATTACTCTCTACACAGCTCATTACTGTGTTCAGAAGGACCTGAGATGATGTCATGGCCTTATCTCTCCCTTCAAAAATCACATGACATCCTCATATGGCTTTATCCACACCCTGGCCCCTCCTCCAGCATTACTGAGTACAAGTGAAGTAACTTGAGACACAAACACTACTGAGAACATGATAAATACATGTGGGCTTAAAAGGCCCCCAATCCGTAAAGATGTGGTTTTCACCAAAAAAGCATTGTTACACCGAAATGCCTATGAAAAAAATTATATGAACAACTGGATATTACCAACAACGACATACTTGTGGATTACCTGGAGTTTCAAAATTCTAACTTAAGTAATTTTGCAGATAATAGCAAAAAAGTAAGCATGGGGGCCTAAAAGGCCCCCAATAAGCATGCTAGGGTTAACCATGAGATAAACGGATAGCACAAGGACCAAATGTTCTCCTGTATCCCACTTCACATGGGATATTTTTGCAGTCTATATGAAAAAAAATTGCAACATGTTCTAGTTTAGTCCTATTTATGGCCATCATTAATGCACGTAAATAGCAGGCAGCTTCTGTGCTCGTCTTCTTTGCAGAGTCACACAGATCAGCACATCGAGCCTGCAAAAAGAGGATATGACTAGCTCAGATTTTACTAACAACCAAATGGATCTCTTGGCAATAATATAATCAAAATGTTCTCCCTGCTGTGACCCCCAGTGATCAGCTGAAATCTGTTCTGGCACCTGATCGGTGGCTCCATTAGGGCTTCCGTCTGAACCCCCGCAAAATGGAATTTGGATGTATGCACAGACAATGGGGCCATAGACTATAATGGTGGTATAATGGCAGGGCGAACGTGCACATTACTATGCATTATTTTCGGCGGTGTAAACCTACTGGAGGCGGATACCCAGATGCAGTCTACTACATCTGAGGATCCACATCCAGTAGGCATACAAACCTGAAAATGATGCTTTCTGATGATGTGAACTCCCTGATTATGCAATTACGTTCCTTGTCTTTGGAGGCCTCAGATATCAAGCGGCAACAACAGCATGCATTATCTGCCGCAATGCAGATTCTACTCCACCCAAAACAGAATTCTGAGTCTAAGATAAATTTGCTGCATTGTTTTCACATGCACCAAAGTAAGTTGCTGTTGCTGGATCAATGATCCACAGGTTGTTTCAGGGAAATCTTAAAGTGGAGGACTACTGCTCTCAGGTGAGACACTGGGCAGTGAAAAACACTTGGAATGACCCAGCTTTCCAGTCTTTCTAACTTTCTTTCTAGTCTCTCCCTGTTGTACCTGGATTAGGCCATGTTACTGGCAGTGCATTTTGACTGACGTCTAAGGAATAAGAAAATATTCAAAGGTTTTTAGTGACTTCTCACTCTCATCCTATCAAGGCAGGAGAACTGATGCAAATTGGGGCCTACAGAGAGTTCAAGGAGGGAATTAAACTTTAATCACCTGTTTGTTTCTGTCCATACTGCGGTCAAACAGGTCATGTAATGATTAGGGATAAGCGAACTTATTTGGAAAACGTTCGCTAATCTCAAATTTGGCACAAACGTAGCACATTTGGGTTCGTGTTCTCTTTCACGAGCACTAAAATTTGGTCACAGTTTGGTAAATCCACTCATGCTTTTATTATTACTTTGGCTAGGAAAGTGGTGCTGTATGATGAGCGGGGGGACAAGGAGACTTGTTTGATGAGGGGATGGGATGTGGAGAGGTCCGAAGAGCATGTGGAGAGGTTAGAGGAGAGGCGCGCTTTTTTTTCTCTCCCTTAACTTTATGTGTATTGTTTCTGGCAACCAAACAGGGTGAGGAAACCATCCACAATATCATGACACAAGGTCTTCTGTGATTGGCTGCTGAAGTACTTACAGACACACAGTTGAAAGTTTTAGGTAAAGGATTAACCTTCTCTCCTACTAATTTTTTCAATTATTTCACAGTCCTGAAAGATCTACAACTGTTTTCCCATAAATTGCTGTTGAAAAAACTACATAGCAAGTATTCATCACACGAGCCCATGAGTGAAATTGAGAGGGAGGCACTACAAAACCTAGAGGATCTCCTTGATGAACAGGCCAACCAACAATCAAGTAGGTTTCCACCTTCTCTATTATCCAGATCCATGAGGTTTCCACCCCTGTCTATATGCCATGCGATTGAAATTTTTACCAAGCTTGTGTCAGAGGACTTTAAGAAATTATGTCCGAAATGTAGATTTGATAATTTAACTTATAAAGAACGTCAGGCCCTGACACAAATACAATCGCTTTCAGACGTTGTATTTAAGCCGGCGGACAAGGGGGGGAATATCGTGGTCTGGCCTAATATTAAATATGAGCTTGAGGCCTTCCTCCAACTTAGAGACCCCAGTACCTGCACTAGACTATCTTTCAATCCGGTGTCCTCCTTCTCGGTCGACCTTCAGTGAATTATTGCTATGGCATTTGAAAGTGATACTATTACTAGGGATGTTCTTGAAGGTCTTACAGTCAAATCTCCAAAAGTTCCTACTTTTTATTTACTACCCAAAGTCCACAAGGATGCTTTTGACCCCAGAGCGCCCGATAGTTTCTGGAATTGGTGGTCTGTGTGACCCGATTTGTAAGTTTATTGACTTTTATCTCAAACCCCTTATGGAAACATTACCTTCCTACATAAGTGATACTGCGGACGCCCTGGCTCGGGTTGATGGCATCCTTGTGGATAATAATACCTTACTTGTGACTGTAGACGTTGAGAGTTTGTGCACCTGCATTGACCATGTCCACAGCCTTGATGCAATCCGCCTCTTCCTGGGGACCTCCTTTGTGTGAACTTATCCTTGAGCTGTTGCACATGTCCTTACCCACAATTTCTTTTTATTTAAGGATAATTTTACCTTCAGATACGTGGCACAGCCATGGGCACGGCCTGTGCGCCTTCATACGCTAATATCTTCCTGGGTTCCTGGGAGAGATTCCAATTTGGCATTGGGGGTGCGCAGGCCACCTCCCATGTGCTGTGCTGGCATAGATGCATCGATGATATTCTATTCTTGTGGGACAAAACGGTGCATCAGCTCGAGGAATTTATGACGGACCTAAATCAAAATTCATATAACATTCACTCACTTATAATTTTAACAATCGAAAAATCTATTTTTTGGACATTGCTCTGGAGGTGGACAATATTGGAAGCATCCAGACTAATTTATATAGGAAACCTAGATCCGTTAATGCATTAATTTATGCCACATCCGCCCATAACCCAGCCATTATCAGGGCCGTCCCGGTCGTACAGTTCTTTAGGAGGAGGCAGATTTGTTCATCTGATGGAAGATTTGAGGCACAGGCCTTGGATTTGAAAACACGCTTCCAAGCACGTGGATACAGTCGCAGGTGTATCAAACAGGGATATGACAGGGCCAGAAAGGCCAGTCTTTTACATTCCCACAAGCACACATTGATAAGTAGTAGGGATGGACCTATTAGGTTCATCTCTACTTATAATCATGAATGGGATCATATGTGCCAAATTCTTAACAAACAGTGGCCGATACTTGGGGCTGAACCCTCTTTGGGCACTGTACTGGGAGACTTCCCCTCAATGACTTCTAGGAGGGCTAAGAATTTAAAAGGTTTGTTGGTTTGGAGCCACTACATCCCAGCTCCTTTAAATCCATTTGGGTCCAGAGGCCCCGTCTCTGGATAAATACCTTGCGGTCACAGTGTCGCCTGAGCAAATGTCCTGCGCTGCTCTACCTTTCAATCTTGTGATGGAGCAAAACAATTTAATATTCGTCACCGGGTTTCTTGTGGCAGTACTAACGTCATCTACTACGCCACATGTGGGTGTTTTAAAATATACATCGGTCTTACCTCTAGAGAACTGAGGATATGAGTGCGTGAACACATGCTGGACATTTGCGCTGCCTAGACAGTGACCGATCCCTCTGACCTCAAGACTAGAGTTTAGCGAAACAGGTCGGTCAGATTAAAAAATCACCAACTTAGTGTGAAGTCGGCCATGCGATCGTTGACCCGAGCGCCAAAGTCGGTTTTCCCATAATGCTTGTGAGTCGCCCGCCAGGGCCGTGGGGTACTCAGCACCGAGCCTATTAACTTCTATGGGGGACTTCACGGCGACACAGCTTGGTCCGTGGCCCTGGGCGCTCACTGAAAAGGGGGATATTTACAGGGGATTAAAGTATTTGTAGGATGTTCGTGACGCCACCTGTGGTACCTGGTCAGGGTGACCAGCGCTGCTATACAGATCCGCTGAAGGGTTGGTGTTGGGCAGCAAGGTGTTAAGTAGGGTTGAGCATTCCGATACTGCAAATATCGGGTATCGGCCGATATTAGCTGTATCGGACTTCCGATTCCGAGTACCGATATTTTCGTCATATCGGATACCGGAATCGGAATGTCACTGTCACTGTCAGTGTCCATCGGTCGGGTCTGTCAGGAGTCAGCGGCACTTACCCGGCAGAAGATCTCCGGCGGTCACGTCCTAGACTGCTTGATGGCCGCCATCATCTTCTCCCTGGCGGTCACATGCAGTTTTTCGCGATAACTGCAGTGACTGCTGGGTAATCGCGGCCGTAAAGCAGTCCGATGACGTCACGCCGGGAAGCAGGTAATCAGCTGTGCTGCGTCGGGATATTAGGCCCTGCCTGGCATTGCGATGTAGCAGAGCTGGATCGTCGTGGGACACTCGTTACTATGGACTGCGTCGGACAGGTGGTATACTGTTGGTTTGTTTTTTTTCTTTTTTTACAGGAGATCGATGGCGTCGCAGGAATGAGAGAGTAATAAAATTAATGAAAACTGTGTTGTCTCTTTTATTTCATTAAAATACTTTTTTCTGGCTGTGTCTTTTTTTAAACATTTAAAAACTTTGGGATTAATAATGGATCGGTGTCTTATTGACGCCTCTCCATTATTAACCGGGCTTATTGTCACCGTGCAATCAACGGTGACATTAACCCCTTATTACCCCGCTTGCCACCGCTACAGGGCAAGTGGGAAGAGCCGGGTAAAGTGCCACAATTGGCACATCTTTTGATGCGCCAAATGTGGGGCTGCTGTAGCCTGGTATTATCAGGCTGTTGAGGGCCAAAATCCATGGGCCTTGACAGTCTTTTAATACCAGGCCGCAGCAGTCTGCATTTTACTTGGCTGGTTAACAAAAATAGGGGGACCCCTACGCCGTTTTTTTTTTTCGAGGGGATCCCCTATTTTTGTTAACCAGCCAAGCTAAACAGACTGCTGTGGCCTGGTATTATCAGGCTGGCAAGGTCCATGGATATTGGATCCTTACCAGCCTGAAAAACCAGGCCTCAGCAGTCTGCTTCATCTGGCTGGTTAACAAAAATAGGGGGGACCCCACGCCAATTTTTTTTCGAGGGGATCCCCTATTTTTGTTAACCAGCCAAGATATGCAGACTGCTGTGGCCTGGTATTATCAGGCTGGCAAGGTCCATGGATCTTGGCTCCTTAACAGCCTGAAAAACCAGGCCTCAGCAGTCTGCTTCATCTGGCTGGTTAACAAAAATAGGGGGGACCCCACGCCAATTTTTTTTGAGGGGATCCCCTATTTTTGTTAACCAGCAAAGATAAGCAGACTGCTGTGGCCTGGTATTATCAGGCTGGCAAGCAGGGTCGGACTGAGCCACCGGGACACCGGAGAAACCTCTGGTGGGTCCCAGCTCCTGCGTGGTGGGCCCTGATTTGAAAGGATAGGTCGCACAGCACACCGATACAGTTACATTCTGCGGCAGAGCAGGGAGAATCGCTCTCCCTGCTCTGCGCCCGGAAGCTATGGGGCCTGAACAGGCAGTGGGGGGGCCCGGTGCCAGCAGTGGGCCCCCCACCCGTCATCGGAGGGTCAGCTGTATCGGCATCCAGCCGATACAGCTGACCGCATAGAGAGAGAAGGAGCGAGCGCTCCTTCTCTCCCATAATCCCCCTCTCAGCGTCTGACAGCGGGCGCAATGACATCACCTGCCGGCGCCCGCTGTCAGACGCTGAGAGGGAGAACAGTGAGCAGCACAGGAGCCGGGAGGTGAGTATTGTTTTTTTTTTTTTATTTAAAGGGGTGCTGTTATGTTTCGGTAGCTGAGGAGTGCAGGTAAAAAAAAGCAATACACCAGAGCAGTTGGAAACTATGAGATTGCAGTACCCTGACTAACCACCACAACTAGAGGCAGCCGTGGAGCGTTCCTACGTTGGTCCTAGACGCCTCGTCACAGCCTGAGAAACTAGCTACACCTAAAGATAGAAAGAGGAAAGCTATCTGCCCCGGAGCAGATCCCCAAAGAACATAGAAAGCCCCCAAACATGTAATGGCGGTTAGACAAGAAGAAATACTGACAAAGACAGAAAATAGTATGAGCAAACGTTGGGGCCCAAACTACCTAAATAGAAAAGGATAGGAAGGGCACTTACTGCAATCCCAAAAAACCCTGAAAAGCACCAACTCTACTAATTTCAAAAACACCTGAGATCACACGACCTCTATCACCTAAATTAGTTCTCTGGTGTAACAAAATCAAAACAGCAGCCACTGAAAAAACTGGAAAAAGCAAATGTACAAACATCAGTGGCTGAACTAAACTGAGAGGGCAAAAGCCCCCGGAGGGGACCCTGAAGGCCCCCACAGAAGTGCAGGAAAAATGCAAAAATCAAGCACAAAAACAAAAAGAAGAAAATGTCTTATCTGTTAGCAGGAGATGCAGACACGACACAGCAGGCTACAAAGGAAACAGGAATCAAGGATTGAGACCAGAACAATTGATTACCGGCAACTCTGATGGGAAGGCGACTCCCTTATATAAGACCAGTCAGTAACACCTGATTCCCAATCCTCACAATCTTCACTGGACAGTCCAGTACCGTTTGTAACCACCAGAGGGAGCTTCTGCTCAGAACTCATTTCCAGCCTATTCACAACAGTACCCCCCCCTTGAGGAGGGGTCACCGAACCCTCATTTGAGCAACCAGGTCGGTCAGGATGAGTTCTATAATACGCACGGATGAGTCTCCTAGCATGGATGTCCGAAGCAAACACCCAAGAATTGTCTTCCTGACCATAACCTCTCCACTTAACCAAATACTGGAGTTTCCGTCTAGAAAAACGAGAATTCAATATTTTCTCAACCACAAACTCCATATTGCCCTCAACCAGAACAGGGTCAGGAGGCAAAGCAGTAGGAACCACTGGCTCAACAAACCTCTTCAACAAGGACTTGTGGAACACGTTATGGATCTTAAATGTCCCTGGAAGAAGCAAACGAAAAGAAACAGGATTAAGAATCTCCATGATCTTATAAGGTCCAATGAACCTAGGCTTAAATTTAGGAGATGCCACTCTCATAGGAATATTTTTTGAGGACAACCAGACCAAGTCCCCCACTTTAAACCGAGGACCATCAGTCCTATGCCGGTTAGCAAACCGCTGGGCCATCTCCTGAGAGAGGGACAACCTCTCCACTACCTGGTCCCAAATCTGTTGCATACGCTCCACAACAGAGTCAACACCTGGACAGACAGAAGCCTCCGTCTGTCCTGAAGAAAATCGAGGGTGAAACCCAGAATTACAGAAAAATGGAGACATCAAAGTGGCAGAGCTAACCCTATTATTAAGAGCAAACTCAGCCAAAGGCAAAAAAGAGACCCAGTCATCCTGATCAGCAGACACAAAGCATCTTAGATAAGTCTCCAATGTCTGGTTTGTTCTCTCAGTTTGACCATTGGTCTGAGGATGAAACGCCGAGGAGAAAGACAATTGAACACCAAGTTTAGAACAAAAGGTCCTCCAAAATCTGGAAACAAACTGGACTCCTCTGTCAGACACAATGTTCTCAGGAATGCCGTGTAAACGAACCACGTGCTGAAGGAACAAAGGTACCAATTCAGAGGAGGAAGGCAACTTAGGTAATGGCACAAGATGTATCATCTTGGAAAACCTATCACAAATCACCCAGATGACGGTCATTCTCTGAGAAACAGGGAGGTCGGAAATGAAATCCATAGAGATATGGGTCCATGGTCTCTTGGGCACAGGCAATGGCATCAACAAACCACTAGAGCGAGAGCAAGGCTTGGAGCGAGAGCAAGTCCCGCAGGACTGCACAAATTCCCTGACATCACGAGACAAGGTAGGCCACCAAAAGGACCGACTAACCAAGTCTCTGGTACCAAAAATTCCGGGATGACCGGCCAACGCGGAACAATGAATCTCAGACATCACACTCTTTTTCCACTGGTCCTGGACAAACAATTTCCCAACAGGGCAGCGCTCGGGCCTATCCTCCTGACACCCCTCCAGAGCCAGTCTCAAATTGGGCGAGATGGCGGAAAGAACTACACCTTCTTTCAAAATAACAGAAGAATCAGATAACTCAGGAGAGTCCGCAAGGAAACTCCTCGAGAGGGCATCCGCCTTAACATTCTTAGTGCCAGGAAGAAAGGAAACCACAAAATTAAAACGTGTGAAAAACAAGGCCCACCTGGCCTGTCTAGGATTAAGTCGCTTGGCAGATTCCAGATAAACCAGATTCTTATGGTCCGTAAGGACCACCACCTGATGTTTGGCTCCCTCCAGCCAATGTCTCCACTCTTCAAAAGCCCACTTCATGGCCAATAACTCCCGATTACCCACGTCATAATTACGTTCAGTAGGAGAAAATTTTCGAGAGAAAAAGGCACAAGGGTTACTTTTAGAGGTCTCTGGATCTCTTTGGGACAAAACAGCACCTGCCCCAATTTCAGAGGCATCAACCTCCACCTGAAATGGCAGAGAAACATCAGGCTGCCGTAGAACAGGAGCAGAAGTGAATCTCTGCTTAAGTTCCTGGAATGCAGAGACTGCCTCAGGAGGCCAATTCACCACATCAGAACCCTTTTTAGGTCAAATCAGTTAATGGTTTAACAATAACCGAGAAATTACCAATAAATTTATGATAAAAATTGGCAAAACCCAAAAATCTTTGAAGAGCCTTTAATGAAGTAGGTTGGACCCAATCACAGATGGCCTGAACCTTGACCGGGTCCATTTCAATAACAGATGGGGACAAAATGAATCCCAAAAATGAGATCCTCTGTACGCCAAAAAGACACTTTGATCCCTTCACATACAGAGCATTCTCTCTCAAAATCTGGAATACAGTTCGAACATGTTTCACATGAGAGTCCCAGTCATTGGAAAAAATCAAGATATCATCCAAATAAACAATCAGAAATTTATCCACAAAATCCCTGAAAATGTCATTCATGAAGGACTGGAAGACAGAAGGAGCATTAGTGAGCCCAAAGGGCATCACAAGGTACTCAAAATGCCCCTCAGGGGTATTAAATGCCGTCTTCCATTCATCCCCGTGCTTAATGCGAATAATGTTATATGCCCCCCTGAGGTCAAGCTTGGTAAACCAAGTAGCGTTTTTCACCCTGGAAAACAGGTCAGAAATCAAGGGTAACGGATATTGATATTTCACAGTAATATTGTTCAAAAGACGATAATCAATACACGGCCTTAATGAACCATCCTTTTTGGCCACAAAGAAAAAACCGGCACCTAAGGGTGAAGAGGATGGTCTGATATGACCCTTCTCCAATGACTCCTTGATATAAGACCCCATAGCGTCATGTTCAGGTACAGACAAGTTAAAAAGGCGACCTTTAGGGAGTTTACTACCAGGCACTAATTCAATAGCGCAGTCATAGCTCCTATGGGGAGGCAAGGATGCAGATTTACTTTCGCTAAACACATCAGAAAAATCAATCAAAAAGTCAGGAACATCCTGAGCCTGGGGGGAGGCAGAAAAAACAGGAGTGTTGGTATTAACACATTGGCAGCCCCAACTGGTTACAGACACAGATTTCCAATCCAAAACAGGATTATGAGACTGTAACCAAGGGAAACCCAGTACGATAATGTCATGCAGATTATACAGAACCAAAAATTTGCAGCTCTCCTGATGATCAGGTTCAACCCTCATTATCACCTGAGTAGAGAACTGAGGTTTATTCTCTTCCAAAGGGGTAGAATCGATCCCCAGTAGGGGAATAGACTTCCGTAGGGGTATCAAGGGAAACCCACAATGTTTAGCAAAATCAAAATCCATCAGGTTAATAGCTGCTCCCGAATCAACGAAAGCCTGAGCAGAAAATGAGGACAGAGAGCATATCAGAGTAACAGTTAATAAAAACTTAGTCTGAACACTACCCAAGACAACTGAGCGTGCAAAACGTCTTCCCCGCCTAGGGCAGACTGAAATAGCATGAGAGGCATCACCACAGTAGAAACATAACCCATTGCGCTTTCGAAACTCATGACGCTGTGCCCCAGAAACCACTCTATCACACTGCATGGATTCAGAAGCAGGTTCACAAGGCAACACTATTCCACGCATACTTCTCCGCTCACGCAAACGTCTGTCAATTTGAATCGCTAATGACATAGAATCATTGAGACCAGAGGGGACAGGGAATCCCACCATAACATCCTTTACATTATCTGACAGACCCTTCCGAAAAAGGGCTGCCAAAGCGTCGTCATTCCATTTGGTCAGGACTGCCCACCTACGGAATCTCTGACAGTATAACTCAGCGTCATCAAGCCCCTGATTTAATGCCAACAAGGCTTTTTCAGCTTGATCAGTGACATTAGGCTCATCGTACAATAACCCCAAGGCCTGAAAAAATGCATTAACATCACTCAAAACAGGATCCCCAGGTGTCAGGGAAAAAGCCCAATCCTGAGGATCGCCACGCAGGAGAGAGATGACAATTTGAACCTGCTGCGCTGCGTTCCCTGAGGACTTAGATTTTAAGGCAAAAAACAATTTACAATTATTTTTGAAATTCAGAAACTTGGCTCGATCCCCCAAAAACAAATCTGGCATGGGAATCCTAGGTTCCACAACAGGCAACCTAGCAAGATAGGTAGCAATACTCCGAACCTCAGTGGCAAGCTGATCCACACGGCCAGACAACTGTGCAAACTCCATTGAGAGAAAAAATCCTCCCCAGCACCCAGAGATAGAGGGGAAAAAAAAATGCAACAAACAGAAAAATATCTCTGACAACTGACAACCTTTTTTTTTTTTTTACAATATTTTTCCCTTCTGTGAGTACCATACAATTTTCAATTTTTAGGCCGGTGATACTGTCATGTTTCGGTAGCTGAGGAGTGCAGGTAAAAAAAAGCAATACACCAGAGCAGTTGGAAACTATGAGATTGCAGTACCCTGACTAACCACCACAACTAGAGGCAGCCGTGGAGCGTTCCTACGTTGGTCCTAGACGCCTCGTCACAGCCTGAGAAACTAACTACACCTAAAGATAGAAAGAGGAAAGCTATCTGCCCCGGAGCAGATCCCCAAAGAACATAGAAAGCCCCCAAACATGTAATGGCGGTTAGACAAGAAGAAATACTGACAAAGACAGAAAATAGTATGAGCAAACGTTGGGGCCCAAACTACCTAAATAGAAAAGGATAGGAAGGGCACTTACTGCAATCCCAAAAAACCCTGAAAAGCACCAACTCTACTAATTTCAAAAACACCTGAGATCACACGACCTCTACCACCTAAATTAGTTCTCTGGTGTAACAAAATCAAAACAGCAGCCACTGAAAAAACTGGAAAAAGCAAATGTACAAACATCAGTGGCTGAACTAAACTGAGAGGGCAAAAGCCCCCGGAGGGGACCCTGAAGGCCCCCACAGAAGTGCAGGAAAAATGCAAAAATCAAGCACAAAAACAAAAAGAAGAAAATGTCTTATCTGTTAGCAGGAGATGCAGACACGACACAGCAGGCTACAAAGGAAACAAGAATCAAGGATTGAGACCAGAACAATTGATCACCGGCAACCCTGATGGAAGGCGACTCCCTTATATAAGACCAGTCAGTAACACCTGATTCCCAATCCTCACAATCTTCACTGAACAGTCCAGTACCGCTTGTAACCACCAGAGGGAGCCTCTGCTCAGAACTCATTTCAAGTCCATTCACAACAGGGTGCATTATACTACAGAGGCTGTATATGGGGGGTGCATTATACTACAGATGCTGTATATGGGGGCTGCATTATACTACAGAGGCTCCATATTGGGGTGCATCATACTACAGAGACTCCCTATGGGGATGCATTATACTACAGAGGCTGCCTATGGGGGTGCATTATAATATAGCGGCTGCCTATGGTGGTGCATTATATTATAGACTCTGCCTATGGGGGTTTATTATAATATAGAGGCTGCCTATGGGGGTGCATTATACTATATTGAGGACTATCTGGTGTATTATGCTGTATGAATGCTATCTAGGGGCCATCATACAGTGTTGGACCCATTAAATAGTTTGGGGACATTAAGGGGTCAGTATATATCCAGTGAGGGGGCATTATTCTGTGTATAGGGGAGATGTACAGGGGGAGACTTGGGACATTATTAAATGTAAAGTGGACACTTATTGTTATAGGGGAACTCGGGTTACTGTGACTGTCAAAGGGGCACACAGGGCATTATTACAGTCTAGGGGACAAAATGTGGGCACTGTTTTCTAGGGCACTTGCACCCGGCATTACTATATTCTAGAGGGGTGCTTTAAAATTTAGAGGTCACACAGAACCACACAGCAGGTGCAGTAATAGGGACACATACGGCAGCAGCAGCTCAGTATTGGGGTATCAGGTGCAGTAATAGGGACACATACGGCAGCAGCGGCTCAGTATTGGGGTATCAGGTGCAGAAATAGGGACACATATGGCAGCAGCGGCTCAGTATTGGGGTATCAGCAGGATGAGGAGTTTGTGCAGGTTGAGAATAGTCCAATTGGTGACCGTGACAGTGCTAAAAATATGAGAAGTGAAATGTGTCTTTGTTGTAATCTCTGCAGTCGAGTCCTGGCTGGAGAAGTCGTCATGTCGGTCTGGGCCAGATGGAAAAGACATGAAAAGTGAACAATTCCATTAGAAAGAACATCAGCGGTAAGTCATTATCTGTACCTGTGCTGTAATCTATTATATGTTCTGTAGGACTGGTATTATTTACCACAGACCATATGGCGGTAATATCAATATTGGTCTTTTTATGTATAGATTATTTTTGGCAACAGCGCGGTCATTTGCTGAGGTTCTCTGATTAGGGGCCCACTCAGAAGTTTCGCCCCCACTAAACCAAAACCCTAGCTACGCCTCTGGCTCTCTCTCTAGTCTTTCTTTCTCTCTCTAGTCTTTCTCGATCTCTGTTTTTTCTTTCTCGCTCTCTGTTCTTTTTTCTCTCTGTTCTTTCTTTCTCTCTCTTTTCTTTCTTTCCTCTCTTTCTTTCTCTGTTCTTTCTCTCTCGCTGCTCTTTCTTTCTTTTCCTCAGTACCAGCCACTGTGCCCTCATTACCAGTCAGTGTGATCAGCAGTGCTAAATGGGTACGCTTGGGGCGAGGATATGGGTGTGATTAGCTGTGAAATGGGTGGGGTCGGGGCGTGGCCTAAAATTTGCAGCCTTTAACCCTCTTTCCTGTCTTCAAAACTTGGGAGGTATGCTGTATGACCTCCCTACAACTTCTGGGCATGCTCCTGATGAGCGCGACGGATGGTCTCCTGAGGGATCTCCTCCCACACCTGGACTAAAGCATCCACCAACTCCTGGACAGTCTGTGGTGCAACGTGGCATGGCCTAAAATTTGCTGCAGCAGGCACAGCGTGCCACAGCCTTTGTCCCTCTTTCCCTTCTTCAAAGGTTGGGAAGTATGATGGTGGGCCCCAAGAATAATTTTTCTCTGGTGGGCCCAAGGTACTCCAGTCCGACGCTGCTGGCAAGGTCCATGGATATTGGCTCCTTAACAGCCTTAAATACCATGCCTCAGCAGCAGGGGCGTACATAGAAATCATGGGGCCCCATAGCAAAAGTCTGAATGGGCCTCCCCCCAAAAAAAAAAACCCAGAGCCATTGTAAATGTAAAGTGCCAGCACAGTGAGGGGACACATTAAACAAAAAAATGTATTATGCCCCCATAGATTGTGCCCCCATAGATGCTCCATAGATCATGCCCCCATAGATTGTGCCCCCATAGATTGTGCCCCCATAGATGCTCCATAGTATAGGCCCTTATGCTGCCGCAGCTGCTGCAACCAAAAAAAAAAGACATACTCACCTCTCGTCGCTGGGGGCCAGGTGCCGGTGTCCTGAGCAGGGGGTGACACCAGGTGCCGATGTCACCGCTCGCTCATGGCCCCGGCACCTGAGATATTTACCTGTCCTCTCTCCACTGCTGAGTGCCGCTGTCTTCGGGGTCCCCCAGCAGTGAATGATCAGGCAAAGGGCGCGGTGCGCACTAACGACGTCATCGCGCCCTCTGACCTGAACATTGCAGCAAGAAGACGTGAGCAACGGTGGAACGGGACAGGTAAATATCCCTTATACTCACCCTTCCGCCAGCGCGGTCTCTGCAGCCCCTGCTCTTCTCCCGCGGTCTCCGCCGCCAGTGTTCAGCGGTAAACATTAACCCTTTCTGAAGGATTACACCGTGGGACCTGACTGTGCATGGGATAGGTAAGAATAATTTTGCTTTTTTATTTTATTTTTATTACAGGAAATGGTTTTTGCAGTAAAATAAAAGATGGTCAAAAACATGTGTCTTTATTTCATTAAAATGATTTTTAATTAAAGTGTGTGTGTTTTATTTTTATTTCATGCAATAGGATTAATAATTGATAGTTGTCTAATTGACAGCTCTCAATTATTAACCTGGCTTAAGGTCACCTTTCAATAGCAAGGTGGCTTTAACCCCATATTAACCCATTCGCCACCGCTACAGGGCAATGGGAATAGACGGGCAAAGTGCCAGAAAGGGCGAATCTAATTATAGATTTGTCTTTTCTGGGGTGTCTGGGGGCAGATGTTAGTAGCCAGGGGGGGCAAAAATAATGGTCCCTCTCTGGGCTATTATTATCTGCCCCCACTCGCTGGCTTTGTCTGTCTGGTTGCGAAAATAGGGCGGGAGCCCACGCATTTTTTTTCAACAATTTTACACCTCATATATATATATATATATATATATATATATATATATATATATACATGTCATTGAATTTGTGACACATATATATATATATATATTTATAGTTCATACACTTCTACATAGTATAATAGCCGCTATTTCAATTGCCGGCTTTTGTGAAAATGCAGAACCCGACATGAAATGACACATGGTTTACATAGAGTTAACCATGTCATTTCAAGTTGTTTGATCTATTGTCTTCACTAACAATTACATGAGTGGCTGTGTGCAACATTTCACACCTGTAGGGGTTAATTAAAGGTGTAAATTCGTAGCAAAAAAGTCAGTTTTTTTTACAACGAATTTACACCTTTAATTAACCCCTACAGGTGTGAAATTTTGCACACAGCCACTCATGTAATTGTTTGTGCAAATCAGATATCAAACTACATGAAAAGACATGGTTAACTCTATGTAAACCAAGTGTCATTTCATGTCGGGTGCTTCTGTCTTTTCACAAAAGCCGGCTTTACCCGGCAATTGAATCAGAGGCTATTTTACTATGTAGAAGTGTATAAACTATAAATTTATGTATATATATGTCACAATGACATGTGTGTATATATATATATGTATTCTATGTGTGTATATTTAGTGTTTACAAGGAAAGAAAGAGGTTTTTTTAGTTACGATATTTCTGTCCCATAGACTTACATTGGATTTACGGTATCGGTATCGGGTATCGCCGATATTTTTTGGATATCGGCGATACCATACCGATACTTTTGGATATCGGAAAGTATCGCTCAACTCTAGTGTTAAGCCTTCCACAGGCAAGGCTGGGGTACTTCAGGGTAAACGGAGTGTAGGGGTGCAGGATGGAGAAGGGGAGTTCATCAGCGGGAGTAACAAGGTAAACACACACAAAAGTCTCTTTCTGTACCTTTACTGGTGGAATGGCATGCACGTCCCGGGGTGCTGGCAGGGTGAAGGATGCACGTCCAGTTCTTCCCACTGAGTAGGTGTAGGGCCTCCTTACTTCTATAATGTGAGTCTCTGACCTGTATGAAACGAGGTCTAACTCTGTCTTCAACTTTACACCCGGCTGATTTTGTATAGCGCTTTCTATTGGAAGAACACAGTCTCTAATGGCTGTTCCCGCCAGACTCCTGTCTTCCTAACCCAGCCACGTATCAACACCTATGAGCTCCTGCGACTTGTAGTCCCGCAGGGTCTCCGGTATCTCCTAATAGTCGTGAAGGATCCAGCAAGCTCGGACCCGATGTCCGGTTAATCAGAGTAGAGGTAAGCTATCAATGCTATTTCCACCTCTGTCACTCTCTTCTTATCCACTCGCCTTTCGTCCTACTCGACCCTCACATAAGCACACGCTAGCAGATGGTGGACTGCTTCTTTCCTTTCTTCACCGCTCTCAAAGCGTCGGCACGCTTTCATCCCTGAACTGCACTCGGTTGACTCAGTTCTGACTAGGCTGGAGTGGCTATCTTTCCACTTGTACTAGCCTCCACACGTTGAACAAAGCTTAGAGTTGCAGATTTCAGGTTCTTTCAACAACTGCTGTTCTCTCTCTCTCTTTTACTTCCTTCCAAGCTCTGCCTGGAGCCGCTATCAGCTTTCTCCGTCTGTCCTGCACCTGGCTTTGCAGACTAACTGATCTGTGCTCGCTCCAAGAGCTATCTCTCTACTTGCTCCTCTCTAAGAGAACTAACAACTCTCACCTTCTGCACTTTCTGAGGTGACTAAGCTCAAAACTAAACTACTCTTAGTGTCTTCACCATCCTTTTATACTCTGAAAAGGCTCCCTCTGGTGGCTCTAGGGATTGGTGAAGATGTGTGTATGCATATTGGGTCCTCTAGTGGTCATTACCTTCAGTGCATCCCTCTGGGAACTGAGATTCCAAGCGCAGCTGGGCTCTACATCCCCCCTGGTTAAGATCAGCACTCCCGGGCTGAAAGAAAACAATTTTTAGTTATAAAACATTAACTCTTCCCCTACGGGAGGTGAGGACTCTTTAACGTTACAAACAATAAATAACACTTTTAATATTGTAGAAAATGCAGTGCAAAATACTATACAGTTCAAGTACACATTATACTTGTGGAGGACCCGCTCCAAACCTCCCACGGTGGTCCTGGGTGGGCTGCAAGACTTCACTTATAGCAGACCTCACTTTAGGCCTCACCAAACGGGTTTTGTCTTCTTGAGGTAGTGATGGTTTACGTAAAACTAAGATGGGGCACAAAATGCCAACTATATACAAAAAGTGTCTTTGTGCTGCAAGTGTCCTCAGCACCAGTCCTCAGCAAGAACATCATTATAAATCACATTAAATCACACTGATTACCCAACTGGGGTATACTCTGTAAAACCTTAAAGTGCAACATTTCAACAAGACATCTATGGTAACTTTCTACAGTACAGTAAACCCTGTCCGGGTCCTACTGGTCTTCATCAGATGAATCTTTGAACATGGCAGCATCTTCCATACCTGGGGCTGGAAGTACGCTATGGGCCTTGAACCGCAACACCATAATGTCGTGTCCCGCTACCGGGGTCTGGGTAGCCACAGTCCTCATTACAACTTTCTCCATACGATTTCCTGGAGGCCTGACAGGTGCCTCACTCAAACTTGATCTCTGCTGCGTGCGCAGGCATGACTCAGCAGGGGGTGCACTAGCAGCCGCTGCGCTCTGCAGCGTATCAGAACGTGACGCAGGTGCGCGGATGGGCGCTGGTGTGGTTGGGGCCTGGGACACAGAGACGGGGGGTGCATTCCCTGCTTCCGGAACTGGGGCGCTGATCCTAGAGACATTCAGGGCATACCACCCCTTAAGGCCCCAATGCCGGGTGTAGGTGACGACATCCCCTAACAGCAGGTCCCTGTCCTGGTGTCCCTCAGGCAGGTGAGACTCCACATCCCTGCGGTTTACAA
Organism: Oophaga sylvatica; assembly: GCA_033576555.1. Classification (NCBI taxonomy): domain Eukaryota; kingdom Metazoa; phylum Chordata; class Amphibia; order Anura; family Dendrobatidae; genus Oophaga; species Oophaga sylvatica. Next base: position 13,705 of record JARQOD010002719.1, on the reverse strand, counting down.
AGACTTCTTGGTGTAGCCCGGGCTCATGTATGAACCCCCAGCCTCCCTGAAGCTTGAACTCCCGTATTGCCCCTGGCGCCGTGGTTCCCGGAGCGTACCTCTGTCTCGCCGCACAATCTCCTTATCAGCGAGATCTCTCTCCCGGTGCCTCTGGCGAAACCGCTGCGCCTCACGCTGCTCCCGTTGCTGATGTGCCTCCTGTTCACGGCGTCTCCACTCGTTCTCTTTCTGGGCGGCGTACTCCACGTCGTCCAGGAGCTCCATTTCCTCCCAGTCGACCTGGATCTCGCCGGGTTCACTTCCTTCCTTCGTCCCTGCCGGGGGACAGTACTCCTCGCTACCGGTGCGTCCTCTGGTTCCAGGCCTGGCTGGCATTCCGGTCCAGACAAGGCCTCCGCAGCCTCCTCTCGTCTCGCCGCGTCCTCGGCGGGGTCAGGTACAGCTCTTCCGGTTTCGGCCTCCGGTTCCCTCTCAGCCGCTCGTTCCAGTGGTGGCGCGGGTGGCAGTCGCGCATCCAGGGGGGAGAGCAGTCGGTCCCATTGCAGCCGCAGCTTCAGGGCCCGCCAGCTCCGCTCCATCGCCTCCATCTCAGCGCGGTGTCGGGCCAGATCCCGCAGCGAAGCATCCACCTCCTTCACACAATAGGGCTCTCCATCTCCTTCCCGACCTGGAGACGGTTCGGGCACAGGCTGCGCCTCTTCAGGGGAACAGGGTCTGCGCACCTCCATTCCCCCACACAGCGACTCCTGTCCTTCAGCCATCTCTCTCCAGGCCAGACAGTGTTTTCCATCCGGAACACTCTGGTCTTTTCCGTGGAGGCGGGACTTTCGCTTTCTCTTCCTTGCACTGAGGATGAAGAGGAGGCGGATTCCCTTTGCTGTGGGGCACGATCTGATGTTGTAGAAGCATTGGTGGCGCAGGGTAAAGCGCTGACACAGCAGCGTCCTAGCTTTACCCTGCGCCACCAATGCCTCCTTCAGGGTCCACCTGATTATTGCCCTTCTACCTGGGACACCTAGCACACTGGCAGATGTTGCTTTTGTGAACCTTTATGTACCTAAACGAGGTCGTTTGACTCATCCTATGTGAAAGGCGATCAGTTTTGATAAAGGCCAACTACCTATCGCCATACCATATTTCAATAAAAATTGTTCACTTTTTTGCACTATTCAGTATTACGTGTGCAGTGATTTTTCTCTTTATTGTGAACTTTGGACCAAGGATCCCTTGTCACTAGCACCGTATAGGGCAACCTACCAGGGTTGAGTGCTAACCATTTCTTCTATATCTTAGAGAAGGGCATTTCAGTGATTGGCTTGCTTTGTGTGGTGTCACAGTGGCTATAAAAGCCCTGACTGCCGATCGCCATTTTACTTCTGCCGATCTTAGCGTAGGGAGCGGTTGCTGCCGCTGTTTCTCAGTAGAGAGAGAGTTAGGCAGGAAAGAAAAGTAATTATGTGCTTGTGCTGATAGCAATTGTGCTGTACAGTTAGTGTGCAGTGACAGGGGAGGATTTTGTGTGTGCAGCAGCGCTGGTTATTAGGCTGCCTGCCAGTGACAGGGGAGGATTTTCTTTTGTGCAGCAGCAGAGCTGGTTAATAGGCTGCCTGCTAGCTGTATTGCTGTGTGTACACTGCTGTGCAGACTAGTTTTTACACAGCACTAATACTTTTATTCTTTTTTTCTGCACAGTTACCGAGCGTTCATTGTTTCCCACACCGTATAGAGCTGTACGCTCCTCACACAGCACCGCGTACCGGCTGGTTTCACGGACAAATACATGCTGACTATCTGTGTGTGACTCCGGAAATATATACGGAGATTTACAATTACCCCTAGACTGTATACAGCTGTACGCCTGTGATACAGTACCCTTTTTCAGCTTTTTATGTTCTTGTCTAATCCATACTGAGCCTGAGAGTGTCTGTGTGTGACTCCTGAAATATATACGAAGATATACAATTTTTTCACTATACTATATACACCTGGTATCTGGTGATACAGTACCCTTTTTCTGCTTTTTATATTCTGGTCTAACCCATACTGAGCCTGTGAGCGTCTGTGTGTTACTCCTGAAATATATACGGAGATTTACAATTACCCCTAGACTGTATACAGCTGTAATCTTCTGATACATTACCCTTTTTCTGCTTTTTAAATTGTGTTCTAATCCATACTGAGCCTGTGAGCGTCTGTGTGTTGCTCCGGAAATATATAAGGAGATTTAAAATTACCCTAGCACTGTATAAGCCTTTTTTAATACCAAATCTATAGTGGAAGGTGCCACCCATAGATAAGAAGTGAGAGGAGAGATTACCATATAAAATTTCGTCATCACTATGACGTGCGCCAACAGGGACATGGAATATGACGGCTGTGACTTTTCACAAGCACCTTCTCCTCCTATATATATCCCACACACCTGCTTTATTTGTCCACGCCCCGGAAGAAGTGACTACACGAAACGGTACCCGTCGGGCGCGGGAGACCAGACGCCACTGCATCGCCATACATGCACATCCCCTTGTCAGCGATTCCATTCCTTGGTGCCTAGGTATGTGAAAGAGATGCATATTGTTGTTTATGCTTTAAGGCTGATTGCTTTATGAAAATCCAATTTTGGATATACTCTGTTCACTACCGCAGCACCTCTTTTCTTTCTTTTTCCAGCATACTTTCATGGGGAAGATTCACATTGTTTAGAGGATTCTTATTAACCATATACTGGTACTAAATTCACTTTAATATACTGGAAGCACAAGGCTCCTTGATTGATTTATTTATATAACTGCTCAGCTATATTTATATTTGCATAGGGTCCGTTATTACTGGAAACTTTCATGTTTCATGTTCCTTGATTCATTTCCAGCTGTTACTAGTGGATTGTAAATTGTGAATGGTGCATATTTTATTATGGTGTATCACATTGGCATCTTGTTCTTCCTTTTCTTTTGGAGTCTCCCCTTTCTCTCTCTAATGTTTTATTGTTTGAAATGGTTTTAATATTGCATATTAATAAAGATTAAATTTTATATGGTAATCTCTCCTCTCACTTCTTATCTATGGGTGGCACCTTCCACTATAGATTTGATGTTAAAATAGTAAGTTGAAGTGTCCCCCGCCTTCCTCATATAGGACTATGGGAATAAACTGTATAAGCCTTGTATCTTCTGATACATTACCCTTTTTCTGCTTTTTATATTCTGGTGTAATCCATACTGAGCCTGTGAGAGTCTGTGTCTGACTCTGGAAATACATACGGAGATTTAAAATTACCCCAACACTGCATACAGCTGTACGCTTCTGATACAGTACCCCTTTTTCTGCTTTTTATATTCTGGTCTAATCCATACTGAGCCATTGTGCGTCTGTGTCTGACTCTGGAACTATATACAGAGATTTACAATTATCACTAGACTGTATAAAGCTGTACGCTTCTGGTACTGTACATTACCCTTTTTCTGCTTTTTATATTCTGGTCTAATCCATACTGAGCATGAGAGCCTCTGTGTGTGACTCCTGAAATATATACGGAGATTGAAATTTTCCCCAATACTATATACACCTGGCATCTTCTGATACAGTACCTTTTTTCTGCTTTTTATATTCTGGTCTAATTCATACTGAGCCTGTGAGCGTCTGTATGTTACTTCGGGAATATATACGGAGATTTTACAGCTGTAATCTTCTGATACATTACCCTTTTTCTGCTTTTTATATTCAGGTCTAATCCATACTGAGCCTGAGAGCGTCTGTGTGTGACTCCTGAAATATATACAGAGATTTACAATTTTTTCACTATACTATATACACCTGGTGTCTGGTGATACAGTACCCTTTTTCTGCTTTTTATATTCTGGTCTAATCCATACTGAGCCTGTAAGAGTCTGTGTCTGACTCTGGAAATATATAGGGAAATTTACTATTATGATTAGACTGTATACAGCTGTACGCTGCTGAAGTCTTACCCTTTTTCTGCTTTTTTATATTCTGGTGTAATCCATACTGAGCCTGTGAGAGTCTGTGTCTGACTCTGGAAATATATACGGAGATTTAAAATTACCCCAACACTGCATACAGCTGTTCGCTTCTGATACAGTACCCCTTTTTCTGCTTTTTATATTCTGGTTTAATCCATACTGAGCCTGTGAGCTTCTGTGTGTTACTCCTGAAATATATACGGAGATTTACAATTACCCCTACGCTGTATATGCCTGGTATCTTCTGATACATTACCCTTTTTCTGCTTTTTATATTCTGGTGTAATCCATACTGAGCCTGTGAGAGTCTGTGTCTGACTCTGGAAATATATACTGAGATTTACAATTACCCCTAGACTGTATGCAGCTGTATGCTTGTGATACAGTACCCTTTTTGCCAGAAAGTCCTCCTCACCCCACCACTCTAAGTGCATCATTGACACCTGGAACATTGGCCAACATGTGTGATTATTTCTTGCGGATCTGCTTTTTATATTCTTATCTAATCCATACTGAGCCTGAGAGCGTCTTTGTCTGACTCCTGAAATATATACGGAGATTTACAATATTTTCACTATACTATATACAACTGGTATCTGGTGATACAGTACCCTGTTTCAGCTTTTTATATTCTTGTCTAATCCATCCTGAGCCTGAGAGTGTCTGTGTCTGACTCCTGAAATATATACGGAGATTTACAATATTTTCACTAAACTATATATACCTGGTATCTGGTGATACAGTACCTTTTTTCAGCTTTTCATATTGTGTTCTAATCCATACTGAGCCTTTGAGCGTCTGTCTGTTACTTCGGAAATATATACGGAGATTTAAAAATTACCCCAACACTGTAAACAGCTGTACGCTTCTGATACATTACCCTTTTTCTGCTTTTTAAATTCAGGTGTAATCCATGCTGAGCCTGTGAGAGTCTGTGTGTTACACTCGAAATATAGACGGAGATTTAGAATTTTCCCCTTCACCGTATACAGCTGTACGCTTCTGATACAGTACCATATATCTGCTGGTATTTTGGGTACATTTTCCCAAACATGAGGAAGTATGGTGAAAGAGGCCATGGATGTGGCCATGGGGGGCCAGCTGGTACTGATGGCGGTGGTGGTGCATCTGCTGGTAGTGCCAAAAGCATAATAGCACCTAAGGCAGGAGGTGGTGAGCCTGCATCATTGTCTGGCTCCAGAAGGCCTGGAAGGCTCCCTATTCTGGGAGTAGGTAAACCGCTTTTAAAGCCGGAGCATCAGGAACAGGTTTTATCTTAAATTGCCGAAACAGCCTCCAGCTCTATCGCCTCCTCTTCTGAAGTTTAAAAAAATGCAAGCACTGAATCATCAGTGCAGGATCCTCGTCAGGAACAACACCTTTACTTGTGCCCTTCACAAGTGAAGGATGCGGCAGGCCACACTTCAGATTACTCCATGGAGCTCTTTTCGCATACCATGCCTGGGTTATCAAGTCAAATCCTGAATTCCCCAGTCCAACATGAATCTGACATGGAGTGCACTGATGCACAGCCACTGCTATATGATTCTGCTGGTACATTCACCCAGAGCACTACATTTCCCTCGCAGTCTACTGAGCAAGAATGTTACCCTGATAAAACTCAGGTGCCCCTTCCCGCATACTATGCTACCTTACACGTGACACAGAGGAAGGTGCTGATGAAATTGAAGAGGAGGTGATGGATGACCCAGTTGTTGACCCGGATTGGCATCCATTGGGGAAGAGGGTGCCGCTCGCAATAGCTCAGAAGAGGAGAAGGATCCGCAGCAGGCATCGACATCGCAGCAGCGGTTATCTGGCAGGCCCGTAGCAGTCCAAAAACGTGTTGAAAAACAAAAAGAGTTGCAGTACAGCTTGGCCAGACGGTCAAATTAGCACAGCGTGCAAGCCCTGAAAATTTATCCCATAGTAGGAAGAGTGCAGTGTGGCACTTTTTTTTACCAAAATCCTACTGATGAGGCAAAGGTTATCTGTAAGAAGTGCTGAAGGACCTTTAGCCGAGGGAAAAATCTCCGAAATTTGAATACCAGTTGCATTCTTAGACATTTAATCAACATGCACTTGCAAGCGTGGACGGACTACAAAACCTCAGGTAGCACATGTGCACCTGCTCCGACTGAAGATAGCCAGCAACGCTCCATCGCTTCCCCCACTGTAAGCCCACTGGTTAGCACACCACCAGCAAGAAATGTTGAGGTGTCGTCGCAAGGCCGAAGCAGTCAGGGAATCACAATGTTTTTGCAACGAAAGACTGAATCTAGGCCATCACCACCACCACCACCATCACCATCACCAACCCCCTCTCAGTCCGTCATGTCCACCGCTAGTTCCCCATATGCAGCTCTCAAGTCCAGCTCACCCTAGCAGACACTCTGAGTATGACAAGAAAGTACTCATCCTCTCATCTGCGTACACTGGCTTTGAACGCCTACATTGCGAAACTGATCTCATTAGAGATGATGCCCTTCCATTTGGTTGAAAGCGCAGTGTTCTGTGAGCTCATGGCCTACACTGTCCCACACTATGACCTACCCCGTCGGCACTTCTTTTCTAGAAAAGCCATCCCTGCCCTCCACCTGCATGTGAAAGACCGCATTGTCCATGCACTCAAACAATCAGTGAGTGGAAAGGTGCACCTCACAACAGATGCATGGGCCAGCAGGCATGGCCAGGGCCGTTACGTATCTATCACTGTGCACTGGGTTAATGTGGTGGATGCAGGGTCCACAGGGGACAACGGCGGTGGGACAGTGCTGCCTAGCCCACAGTATAGGCAACAGTTGGCTGTAGGCGTTCGACCCTACTCCTCCCCCTCCTCCAGAAGCGAAAGCTCGTCGACACAGCGCAGTCGCACGAGCCCTCCATCTGCAGCTGCCAGTGTTGCACACTAGGTGTTCCACTATCGAACAGCTAGTGGTTAAGCGTCAGCAGGCTGTTTTAAAAATGATGTCTTTGGGCGACAACAGACACACGGCGGCGGTACTGGCCAACTTCTTGCAGCAGTCATGGCTGGGCAGTCTACATCTTGCACCAGGCAAGGTAGTCAGTGATAACGGATGCAATTTTGTGGCGGCCATAGCCCTGGCAAAACTCAGACACATTCCTTGCCTGGCTCACAACTTAAACCTGGTGGTGCAGTGCTTCCTAAATAATTATCTGGAGTTAACAACCCTGCTCCATAAGCTGCGAAGACTGTGCTCGCACATCCGTCGCTCGCCCGTAGACTCCAGTCATATGCAGAGGCTGCAGAGATCGTTCCACCTCCCCAAGCACCGCCTAATCATAGACGTTGCAACATGGTGGAACTCCACCATGCACTTGGTTGAGAGGCTGTGCGAACAGAGGCAGGCTGTAATGCCTTTGTGGGAGGATACACGGGCAGGCAGTTTGAGGGCAGACATCGAGTTGTCGGGTGTGCAGTGGTCAAAGCTGAAAGACCTCTGTAAAGTCCTTCACTGTTTTGAGGAATGCACACGGCTGGTAGCGCAGATGACGCCATCATAAGCATGAGCATCTCACTTATTTGACTCACATTAAGGATCAGGCGTCTGCAGCAGAGGAGGAAGACGAGGAGGAGGAGGGAAGCCTTGATGACAGTCAGCCATTGTCTGCTCAGGGAACTGTCCTGGAAGAGGTGGAGGAAGAAGAGGAAGAGGAGGAGGAGGAGGGGGATGATTATTTTGGGGAGGAGGATGGTTCTCAGGGGGCAAGAGAAAATGTTGGCTTGCCAAGGTCAAGTACAGGGTTTGTGCGTGACTGGAGGGATGTGGATTTGGCAGAAAGTGCTCCTCCACCCACCACTGGCAGTGCATCATTGACACCTGGAACATTGGCCCACATGTGTGATTATGTCTTGCGGATCCTAAAAAGGGACCCCCGCATTGCCAAAATTCTGAAGAATGACGACTACTGGTTGGCTAGCATCCTCGATCCACGCTATAAAGGCAAATTACAGAACATCGTGCCACAAGAGAACCTAGAGCTAATATTGGTGAACAAACAAGCAACTCTGGTAAACCGTTTGTTAGAGGCATTCCCAGCACATAGTAGCGGTGCAGGTTCTACCACGAGCCGTACTGATCCAAACGGAAGAGGTGTTCGTGGTGCACACAGCCGAAGTGGCATTGAAGACAGGGATTTCATGACAATATTGTGGAGTGATTTCTCGAGTAACGCTCACACGACTGGTAATACTGAATCGATTGCAACAGACAGGAGTTAGCAGTTGTCAACTATGGTTCAAAATTACCTCTCCTCCCCTATCGATGTTTCTCCTCACAGTTCATTCCCCTTTTACTACTGGGCCTGCAAACTGGACACCTGGTCTGAATTGGCACAATATGCTTTACAGGAGCTCGCTTGCCCTGCTGGTAGTGTGCTATCAGAAAGAGTCTTCAGTGCAACTGGATAAATCATGAGAGAAAGAATGACCCGACTGTCGACCAAACATGTTGGTGATCTCACCTTCATTAAAATGAACCATGCCTGGGTTTCAAAGGATTTTGTACCAACTTCCCCTGATGACACAAGGTTGCCAGCAAAATGGCTCGCTTTGTCCTCCTCTTCCTCCGACTTCTCCAATTCCTCCATTTGCAGCTGCTGAACGTCCAGCCTACACCTCAACATATGCCAGTTTTTCTACCTCACTAACTGGGCTGTACCCCCCCAGGGCCAGCGTCAGCACCTGGCGCACCCGGTAAAGTGCTGGTGCCCTGAGAAGGTGGGGGGGCCACTTGTGGGCGACGGCACTGGCACAGGGCCCCTCATAGTACGCAAAAGTGTCTCTGTCAGTAGGGGCCCACTCGCCATCAGACACACCGGCGTACCATGAGTGGTCCTGTGCCAGTGCCATCACCCACTAGTGGGCCCCCCTGCGTGCTCAGGGCCCCAGCACTTGCAAGGCTTACCTGTTCCTGCTCCACCGCTGTGACGTCTTCCGCGTTTCCTGACAGTGACTTTCAGGTCAGAGAGCGTGATGACGTCACGACTGTACGCCCTCTGCCTGAACAGTCCAAGTGCAGAGAGCTGGAAGATGGCAACACTGAGGAGTCCAGAGTAGAGCAGTGCCCAGCGAGGAGAGGTAGGTCTTTTTATTTAATGTTTGGAGCAATATATGGGGGGCATTATACACTGGAGAATTATATTTGGGGCCCATCATACACTTGAGCATCATAGATAGGTCCCATTATACACTGGAGCATTATAAATGGGGCACATTATATATGGAGCATTATATAGGCCCATCATACACTGGAGAATCATATACGGGCCCATTATACACTGGAGCATTATGAATGGGGCCCATCATACACTGGGGCGGCAAGGGCAGCTGGTGTGGTGTCACATTGGTGACTTTTGTGGTATGTACCATATTACCATTCATTATTTACCTCTATATACATACCTTTGTATTGTAACTATGTGAATGCCATCTCGTTTGATGTGAGTTGAGGTTTATTATATCTACCACATACGGCTCCCCTTGCTGTACACTTTTTTACCGTGTTGTATGACACATGCAGGGTTCACCTGTTGTGTAGTGTTTTTTATCCATATACATCAATAAAGTTTTTTTCTATTTTTTCACATTGACCTTTGACTAGAGTTGAGCGATACTTTCCGATATGCTAAAGTATCGGAATCGGAATGGTATCGCCGATATCACTAAAAAATCGGCGATACCCGATACCGATACCGGAAGTCCCATGTAAGTCTATGGGAACAAAATATCGCAACTAAAAAAACCCCATTCTTTCCTTGTAAACACTAAATATACACACATAGAATACATATATATATATACATGTCATTGTGACATATATATATACATATATGTATAGTTTATACACTTCTACATAGTAAAATATCCTTTGATTCAATTGCCGGGTAAAGCCGGCTTCAGTGAAAAGACAGAAGCACCCGACATGAAATGACACTTGGTGTAATAGGGTTAAACATTTCTTTTCATGTCCTTTGCTATCTAATTTGCACAAACAATTAAATCAGACTATGTGTGCAAAATTTCACACCTGTAGGGTTAATTAAAGGTGTAAATTCGTTGTAAAAAACGACTTTTTGCTACGAATTTACACCTTTAATTAACCCTAGAGTTGTGAAATTTGACACATAGTCTGATTTAATTGTTTGTGCAATTAGATAGCAAAGACTGAAAAACATGGGTAACCCTATGTACACCAAGTGTCATTTCATGTGGTACCCCATAAGAAGGGTCTGGTTACCAATGATATTTGCACAAAAATTACAGGTACTGTAGATATGTAATTGTGTATGACTGACAAAAATTAGAATTAGCATTAAGTGATAATGAAAATACATGGTTAACCCTATGTACACCAAGTGTCATTTCATGTCGGGTTCTGCATTTTCAAAAAGCCGGCAATTGAATTAGCGGCTATTATACTATGTAGAAGTGTATGAACTACAAATAAATATATATATATATGTGTCACAAATTCAATGACATGTATATATATATATGAGGTGTAAAATTGCTGAAAAAAAATGCGTGGGCTCCCGCCCTATTTTCGCAACCAGACAGACAAAGCCAGTGAGTGGGGGCAGATAATAATAGCCCAGAGAGGGACCATTATTTTTGCCCCCCCCCGGCTACTAACATCTGCCCCCAGACACCCAGGAAAGACAAATCTATAATTAGATTCGCCCTTTCTGGCACTTTGCCCGTCTATTCCCATTGCCCTGTAGCGGTGGCGAATGGGTTAATATGGGGTTAAAGCCACCTTGCTATTGAAAGGTGACCTTAAGCCAGGTTAATAATTGAGAGCTGTCAATTAGACAACTATCAATTATTAATCCTATTGCATGAAATAAAAATAAAACACACACACTTTAATTAAAAATCATTTTAATGAAATAAAGACACATGTTTTTGACCATCTTTTATTTTACTGCAAAAACCATTTCCTGTAATAAAAATAAAATAAAAAAGCAAAATTATTCTTACCTATCCCATGCACAGTCAGGTCCCACGGTGTAATCCTTCAGAAAGGGTTAATGTTTACTGCAGGGACCGCAGCTAATGCTGCAGCCTCACAGTAAACCCCAAATGAATGAGTTCCTCTCCTGCCTGACAGGAGAGTAAAGGCTGGGTGTCACATAACGATACACCAGCGATCCCGACAACGATATGCACTTGTCAGGATCGCTGGTGTATCGCTACATGATCGCTGCTGAGCTGCCAAACAGGCAGCTCAGGCAGCGATCTGGGACAGCGACACTGCGGGTAACATCGCTTAAGGGCCCGTCTCACATAGCGATATCGCTACCGAGATCGCTGCTGAGTCACTAGTTTTGTGACGCAGCAGCGAGCTCACCAGCGATATCGCTGTGTGTGACATTCAGCGACGATCAGCCCCCCTGCCGGGTATCGCTGATCGTCGCAGAAATGTCAGGACCTTTTTTTGATCGCTGGTTTCCCTCTGACAGGCACGCATCGCTGCGTGTGACAGGCGGGAAACCAGCGATCAAAGGTCCTGACATTTCAGCGACGATCAGCGATACCCGGCAGGGGGGCTGATCGTCGCTGAATGTCACACACAGCGATATCGCTGGTGAGCTCGCTGCTGCGTCACAAAACTAGTGACTCAGCAGCGATCTCGGTAGCGATATCGCTATGTGAGACGGGCCCTTAAGTGGAAAGCTTAATTGATTGCTTTCCACTTTCACTTCAGGTCAGCCAGGGACACAATCAGTGACATCAGAGGGAACTGATTAACAAAAATAGGGGTTCCCTTCGAAAAAGAAATGGCGTGGGGTCCCCCCTATTTTTGTTAACCAGCCAGATGAAGCAGACCGCTGAGGCCTGGATTTTCAGGCTGTTAAGGAGCCAAGATCCATGGACCTTGCCAGCCTGATAATACCAGGCCACAGCAGTCTGCATATCTTGGCTGATTAACAAAAATAGGGGATCCCCTCGAAAAAAATTGGCGTGGGGTCCCCCCTATTTTTGTTAACCAGCCAGATGAAGCAGACCGCTGAGGCCTGGATTTTCAGGCTGGTAAGGATCCAATATCCATGGACCTTGCAAGCCTGATAATACCAGGCCACAGCAGTCTGCTTAGCTTGGCTGGTTAACAAAAATAGGGGATCCCCTCGAAAAAAAAACGGCGTGGGGATCCCCCCTATTTTTGTTAACCAGCCAAGTAAAATGCAGACTGCTGCGGCCTGGTATTAAAAGACTGTCAAGGCCCATGGATTTTGGCCCTCAACAGCCTGATAATACCAGGCTACAGCAGCCCCACATTTGGCGCATCAAAAGATGTGCCAATTGTGGCACTTTACCCGGCTCTTCCCACTTGCCCTGTAGCGGTGGCAAGCGGGGTAATAAGGGGTTATTGTCACCGTTGATTGCACGGTGACAATAAGCCCGGTTAATAATGGAGAGGCGTCAATAAGACACCGATCCATTATTAATCCCAAAGTTATTAAATGTGTAAAAAAAAGACAAAGCAAGAAAAAAGTCTTTTAATGAAATAAAAGAGACAACACAGTTTTCATTAATTTTATTACACTCTCATTCCTGCGACGCCATCGATCTCCTGTAAAAAAAGAAAAAAAACAAACCAACAGTATACCACCTGTCCGACGCAGTCCATAACGATAGTCCCACGAGATCCAGCTCTGCTACATCGCAATGACAGGCAGAGCCTGTCATTGCAACGCAGCACAGCTGATTACCTGCTCCCCGGCGGTGACGTCATCGGACTGACTGCTTTACGGCCGGGATTACCCAGCAGTCACTGCAGTTATCGCGAGAAACTGCATGTGACCGCCGGGGAGAAGAGGATGGCGGCCATGAAGCAGTCCAGGACGTGACCGCCGGAGATCTTCTGCCAGGTAAGTGCCGCTGACTCCTGACAGACCCGACAGACGGACACTGACAGTGACAGTGACATCCCGATTCCGGTATCCGATAAGACGAAAATATCGGAACTCGGAATCGGAATTCCGATACAGCTAATATCGGCCGATACCCGATATTTGCAGTATCGGAATGCTCAACACTACCTTTGACTGCTTTTGTTCTTTGGCGTTTTCTACATAATGTATGCAGTTGGTCTATTACAGTCCGACATTGTTTCAGTCCATTAATGTATGGCATTTGCCGCTATTCCTGCTATTACTTAGGTTATTTCTAGTGACTGATATGTTGATCTATGGCATTATCTGAACAGTCCAAGTGCAGAGAGCTGGAAGATGGCAACACTGAGGAGTCCAGAGTAGAGCAGTGCCCAGCGAGGAGAGGTAGGTCTTTTTATTTAATGTTTGGAGCAATATATGGGGGGCATTATACACTGGAGAATTATATTTGGGGCCCATCATACACTTGAGCATCATAGATAGGTCCCATTATACACTGGACATTATAAATGGGGCACATTATATATGGAGCATTATATAGGCCCATCATACACTGGAGAATCATATACGGGCCCATTATACACTGGAGCATTATGAATGGGGCCCATCATACACTGGAGCATCATATACGGGGTCCATCATATACTGGAGCATCATATGGGGCCCATTATATATGGAGCATTATATAGGCCCATCATACACTGGAGCATTATCCATGGGGCCCATAATACACTGGAGCATTATAAATGGGGCCCATTATATATGGACCACTATACAGTACACTGTTTGCATAATTACTAGGCAAG